>OZ023335.1:910721-1048211 GCA_964007535.1 Brachyptera risi | reverse complement strand
ATTTAAATAATTTCATCGGAACACACTTGAACGACAGATATAGGGCTAGGCCTACATGTATTCTTTGCGTCAACTGTGAAAACCTAACCAAACATTCACGCTTATCGTTTAGGCCTACTGTCTCTCATGGCTCTGGTATTATGTCATGGGTGCAATTGCGGAGGAATGTTAGGCATGTACATGAAAGAGTGGCTAAACAATATGCATAGATAGGATTGATTTGGTGCATCGGGATGCACCGTTGAGCGGTGCAAGGTTCAGATTGCCAATAAACCCTGCGCGGAACTTTGTACAGGATTTGAACAAATTTAAGGGACCTCCAAAGTCCAAAGAGGGCCTCATCATTATCGAATAGGCCTACCGTAAAAGTAACACAATTTATATCAGTATTGTCAAACAGGCCACAGACATTGGATTTGATGTGCTATAACTTGACCTAACACTACACACTCAAAGCTAAGCTAGGCCCTATTCTATTGTCTCCAACCAATCATGGGCCTAGAAAGGCTAGGTTGGTGTTTGGAGGTTTGTTATGAAAATTATAAGTAGTTTCACTGCCGCTTGTCTTAGAGTCATGGCATAATGGTGAATACTGGGCCAATTTATCGACCGATTAAGATGTTGGAGTCATGTTAGGTTGTGATAGGCCTTAGACCTAGATGATGGTTTGAGCGTTCGACACAAACCTTACCCTACCTAATCATGACCGCCATTGAAAAGTACAAAATCTTGAAAGCCTATAAAACATTACCTTATCCTTCAGGCCTACCTCTCACTATAGAGTAATGATGAGAAGGGCCTACCATAGAGGAATAGATTGAAGGCTGTGGATAATCGTACAGTCAGCCATATCAATACACATAAATAGATTGTACGGTCAGCGTTGTCATTGGTTGTTTGTGTTAGTGACGTAGGATTCGTTTGGGAGGATAGTCTAGTTGTCATTTTCATTGAGAGAGTGCCCCGGACACCAGTTACCAATAAACGAACGTGATATGTAAGCTCCGTTCCGCCTGCCGGCGGTATTCGCGAGGATTAAACCCAACCCAATAACCTCACTTACTGTCCGCAACCTGGCTTTGTCCACATAATGGCGTTCTTCACTGCACAATGTTCTCACTCGTGGCGCTAGTGCGCCATAGCCCTGCACGGTCGACTTTTCAGCTGTTACAGTATTGTTATTGTGTTGTGTACAAATTTACATCTCGGTTTACATATCTCCGATCTTGGAAATTTCAACGGCATTCAATAGTGCTACGTTAGTGCCGTAAAATTTACCGTTAGTGCCGCTTTAGTTTCGCCGTCACGACGAATTCAATTTTCAGAACCAGCCACTCACATATCTCTGATCTTGAAAATTTCTACGGTATACGTTGATGCTACGTTAGTGCCGTGAAAAAATCTTTAGTACCGCTTCGGTTTCACCCTTACGACGCGTTGTCAATGTGAGGGGCCAACTTCACGCCAGCCCCTCACATATCTCTGACCTTGAAAATTCCAACGTTATTTGTTAGTGGTGCTTTAGTGCCCGTTAGTGCCGTGGAAAAAATTGTTAATACCTCTTCGGTTTCGCTGCTACGACGCGATGTCAATGTGAGGGGCCAACTTCACGCCAGCCCCTCACATATCTCCGATCTTGAAAATTCCAACGGCATTCGTTGGTGTTGTGTTAGTGCTCGTTAGTGCCGTAAACATTTTTTGTTAGTGCCGCTCTGGTTTCGACGTTATACCGAGCTGTCCATGTTAGGGGCTGGAGTGAAGATTTGGCCCCTCACATGGACAACGCGTTATTTGGCGAAACCAAAGTGGCCGTGACGAAATTCTTCTAGCGAATGCTGTTGGAATTTTCATGATCAGAGATATGTGAGGGGCTGGCGAAACCAAAGCGGCATTAACGAATATGTTCTAACGAATGCCGTTGGAATTTTCAAGATCGGAGATAAAAGTGAGTGGCTGGCGTGAAGTTGGCCCCTCACATTGACGACGCGTTGTAGCGGCGAAACCGAAGCGGTACTAGAGATTCTCTCACGGCACTAACGTATACTGTTAGAGTTGTCAAGATCGGAGATATGTGAGGCGCTGGTTCTGAAAATTGAATTCGTCATGACGGTGAAACTAAAGCGGCACTAACGAAAAATGTACGGCACTAACGAGCACTACCGTAGCACTAATGAATGCTGTTCAAATTTCCAAGATCGGAGATAGGCCTATGTGAGGGGCTGGCGTGAAGTTGGCCCCTCACATGGACAACGCGCTATAACGGCGAAACCAAAGCGGCACCAACGAAAATGTTTACGGCACTAACGTTTACCATTGGAATTTCGGAGATATGTGAGGGGCTGGTTCTGAAAATTGAATTCGTCATGACGGGGAAACTAAAGCTGAACTAACAGAAAATTTCACGGCACTAAGGGGCACTAACCAATGGTGAAATAATATTTCCATATTCTGACATGTGACCGTACACGTGTGACAACTTCACGGACGTAGTCAACCATAAATAAATCACTCGATAACATGGCTCATAAGCGGACAGTTACAAAACTAGGGCATTCCGCTGCTAGCGCACTCTGTCGGGAGCTTTGCGTGAAGAAGCCAATTGCCCATGTTCCTTCATATATAAACTCCAGAGTAACCAATTCAAAAAAATGAAAAAATCAGTCACAGGCGGTATTCGATCACAGTTCCCTGGCATGGGAGTCAGCTGTGCTAACCCATGAGCTACAGAAGTCACGTTGAGAGAGCGTTATTTTGGCCATTTATAGTCATGGACCGAAACATCGCGGTCATGATATCACTGACCGTATTATTTATTTTCACTTAATCGTACAGTTGACCGTACGAATATAGGCCTACACTCCGTAGAATAAAACTCCATTACTGTATGCCTATACCTCATTACTATCACATTACCTACCGATAAGTTGTGATAAGTTATAATAATTTTTAATTTACGTGGAAAACCAGCGATTCTATCAACGCGCAAGAAATAACCTACGCCACGACAAAAAGTGGGCGTGTTCAAAGCAGTTTTTCTTTAATTCGTTAATAAGAAAATATACAGGCTATGTAGACAAGTTTTATTACCACGTAGTCGAAGATTGTGAAAATTTGCATAATCCAAGCTCAACAATTTTCAATTTACGTAGAAATTCAGCGATTCTACGCGACAAATAGGTTTTTTCGGTCCCTTTTGAATCGAACATATTATAAGTGTGTTTCCACGGTGTGGTGAACACGCTGAAAATGGAGGAATCAAGCAGATTTTGAAAAAACATCAGAACAAAACGAAGTCATCGGAATCATAAAAATTATTCGGATCGAAATATCCACGGATTATGTTGAATGGATGATAAAAAAAAATATGATAGAATCTACTGCGACCAGAAAAATCCCCATATTCAACAAAATCACATGGCGTAAAATGAAGCAGAATAATGGAAAATAGCTCACAAAAAATTGAAATCGACAAGAAGTTTGACAAGCTTTGACGTTAAAAGAGCTTTTCAGTTGATTTCTTTGATTTTCTTGAGATATTTGAGCTACGATACTTGATTGATTGTTGAATAGGCTTATATTCTCATTTTGTTATAGATGATTTCTTCATAGTGTGCGAAATATCTACTACGTAACTATCTGTTTAATTACTATAATCATCCATATGAATACCATAATTTCACTTCACAAAAATATTATCATTATTATAGCATTGTTTTTTTCTCATATGTTGCTAATGTCAAAGTGTGTCCATGTGACAAACATTGTTTGTTTTGATGAAAAGTTATATGTATGGGGCCATCAATATTTCACTACAATCAATTTGTATTCACAAAATTTGAACTCAATATTTGATAACTTTCCTAGGCCTATAGAATGCTCCATTTTCTTATAAACGACCGATTCGAATTTCTCCAAACAGTAGAAGTTGGTGGAAATGTGTAATAGAATAATATCAATTCTAATCGATAACAAAATCAATTACAATAATATCAATTTCTATTATAGGAATTCTAATTTCAATCAATGAAGTGAAAAACGATAACATTCTTTCTTATACTTGTTATTCTTATAGGGATTTTACCAATTTTCCCAATTCCTCCCGAGAAAACCGTCAATCCGATTTTGCTGAAAAAATAATCCCAACCTGTTATGTTATCATCGAAACTTGATACAGAAGTATTGTTCTCAAGGTTATGGATGACAGTAGAATCGTTTAGACGGGGCACCACAAGAGCGATCTTTCCACCCCATTTTAATGATTGAAAAAACAATCAACTTTTTGACACAAAGACTTTAATTCTGTTATGACACCAACGTTTGGAAAAAGTTTTTATTGGTTGCACAATCTCTTATCTGTATGCCACGTTCCCACGTACACAAGAGAACATAAATACGAAGCCCGATTTTGTTCGTCAAGTGAAATGAAGTCTTAGTTCAATGGAATTGAAAAATCGACAAGAATAATCTGTTGGTGGGGCATTCAACAAGCAATAATCAATCAATCAGTATGGTTGAATGTATCATTTAATTTTGTCATGACTCACTTGCAACTCAATGTCACTAATAACTGGGAATAATCAACATAATGAACTATGTGTTTGTTGTAAGAAGAGCGATCTACACACGAAAATATATTTGTCTCATCATGTGACTAAACTGGTTGTGAAAGTAGCCTAAATCAATTGGTTGTGTGTACTCTCTGGCCAACGGGCAACCAAATTGACTATTCGCTAGTCGGCAGTAGCCTACACACGAACTGGCAATTAATACTGTGGTTCTGGTATCTATCGACGAAAGGAGGTTCATCTGCAGACAGAGCTTTCACGTTGATTAATGATCCATCAACGGCCCCTATTATGTTGGGGAACTCTGAAAGGTTGTGGAATTCTGCAATATGAAGTGGTTTACCTATATAGGCCTAAGACATACAAATCACAGAATACATCATAAATCTGTACATATTATTTTATATTGGGTTTTAACGACGCACTATACTGATGGCTACAATCTATTGGCGTCAGTGGATGATGAATGAGATGATGGGATGATGAGATGAAAGGTCATTTTATTAGGTGTTTTGGATGGTGGGAAGGAGTCGGTCGTGGCCTGTTGTTGAGGAACATCCCAGTGACAAACTGACCTGAACGACAGAGGAAAACCACGAAAAACCCCTGTCAGGATGGTCGACCATGGCGGGAATCGAACCCCGGTCTCCCGAATGACGGTTCAGTGTGTCAACACTCGGCCACGCGTCTCAGTATAAATCTGTACATGTGCCTGTATTCTATTCAATCTATATTGGTTTAACGACGCACTTATTTCCTGATGACTGAGATCTATTGGCGTCTGTGAATGACATGAGATGATGAGATGAAAGGTTATTCAGTGTTTTTGGGAAAGTGGGAAGGAGTCGGTCGTAGCCTGTTGTTAAAGAACCATCCCAGTATTGACCTTATGACAGAGGATAACGAAAAATACTTTGTCAGGATGGTCCACCATAGGCCTGTACATGTACGGTACGACCGCCCTTGGGTTGCATAACTGATACACCGAAAATATGGTGCATCGAGAAAAACGTAGGCCTACACGGAAAATCCAGTACACCGTGAGCATCATTCCAGATGATGACTGAATAGGAAGGCTACGATATTGCATTTGAATAGTGTGAGATCGGGCCTACCCCCTTCTCCCCAAAATAAAAGACTAGCCATCTTGCATGAAAATATCGTTCTTGCGGTGTTCAAGATTTACGGTTTGGGTTAGCTCAACTTGACTCTGACATCTGATCCTAATCTGTGTATGGCAGTTTTGTGTACTAGCAACTAATGACCTCGGCAACGTACCTGCTTTAACTCTGGCCACGTATGCCTCATTTTCAAGAGGGAAGGATATGAATTGGGGGGAGAGTTCAACCAATGCATTGATATTGACACACAAAACTCGCGAGCAACTGGCTTGTCTTATGCCCGTTACATTGCCCATGACGAACTGGAACGTTCCAGATGCGTAGAATCGCAACGCAGTAAGAACTTGCGTTGCAATAGGCAAGGCATGGGACCTTGCTGTCGGTCTGGTCAAATCGCCTTCCAAAATGTTGCACAGTTCCAAGACGGTATATCTTGGAAAACCTGTGCCGTTTGATCAGATTGTCATCCGACACATTTATTTGATCCAGCCTATCTTTGAATACTCTACCAGCTAACAATGATAGGCCTCTCCTGAAACTCAATGGCCTAGCCTCATCCGGAATTAGGAAACGCCCAGCGTTGAACATTGTAATATAATTAGTAGGATATAGCCTAGGCCTAGTTATATATGCCTAATATAATTATGTATATATAATTAGGCCTAGTGTTAATGTTCAAGTGGTTATATTAGTTACCATAAGTTATATTTCAGCTAGGTATAGTAGTAGCCTAGTTAGTGGTAGTTATTAGTGGTAATGTCAACGACACAACACAGCTGTTTGACAGGTTAGGCTAGACCAAAGGGCTAGACAGACAAGGTGACTGGTGAA
Organism: Brachyptera risi; assembly: GCA_964007535.1. Lineage (NCBI taxonomy): Eukaryota > Metazoa > Arthropoda > Insecta > Plecoptera > Taeniopterygidae > Brachyptera > Brachyptera risi. The sequence goes on along the minus strand of OZ023335.1, from coordinate 1,041,694 downwards.
CAGTGACATACGCTAGGCCTAGTCGAGAACAAGTCAAAGTGAGGTTAGATGTAGAACCGGAATGATAAAATATGTAAATCAAATTGCGCGGTATTTAAAAATAACCTTGCCGTATTTTGGTGGCTAGAATTTACATGTTCTCTCAAATTCAGCCATTAAATCATTGTAGATTGATATTCAAAGTCAAGATTTTTTACTTACTAGGGCCTGGGCCTACCAGTCTGGACTAAGCCTAGGCGTAGTCTCAAAGTTGAGACAATTTCTTCGGTACTTATCTCCAGAACTAATGAACTATGTGGATCTCAGACACTTGCTAGGGATTGGAGGGACGAAAAAATATTTCTTTATGAGTTTGGATTAAGACAAAATATGGTATTATCTGGAATTAAGGTCGTAACTTTGAGCCGAATCAAAGTTATGACTGTTTGTGAATTTGGGCCCAGAAAATAATATAAACACACCCGTTGTTTATAAAATGTTACCATGGTTATCAGAGGGCCGAAACCAAAGAGGTTAGTATTTTAACCTCCTAGACCAAAAATGGGGTATACTCAATTTTTTTCGGTTTTTATTTAATTATAAAATATTTGGGCTACGTGGACAAAAGTTATTATCGTAACGCGGTAGATTATAACCAATTACAACCAGGAAGCTCTTAAATTTCTAATTTACGTGGAAAACCAGCGATTCTATTAACGCGCAAAATATGGTATAAAAGTCCACGCCATTCCAAGGTCGATAGAGTTTTTTTCTTTATTTCGTTGATTTGGAAATATACAGGCTATGTGGACAAGTTTCATTACTACGTAGTCGAAGATTAAAAAAAATACATAATCCAAGCTCGATAATTTTCAATTTACGTAGAAATTCAGCGATTCTACGCGACGAATAGATTTTTTCGGTCCCTTTTGAATCAAACGTATAAGTGTGTTTCCACAGTGTGGTGAACACGCTAAAAACGACTCCCCCTGGCAACGAGCCCAACAAAGTATCGGTAAAACTGTTTGTTACGACTAAAACCGCACCCCTTTCTGAACCTAACAGAGTATCGCTATGATGAAACCTAACGAAAACCCGCACCTCTACCAATGTCACGACTACGTTTTTACCTATATGCCATGGGGATGTATAGTGAGAGGGTAGTCGTAAGGAATTCTAAGGTTACAGAAAACTAGGTTGTTAGACCTATAAACAATGGTTTATTGAAAGATAATTTTGACTATAAAGGCCGAAAGAGGTTATGCACTAAATTTACCTGAATCTAAGAGAAGGTGGAACACGAGTGCCTGGGCTGGTTACCCCCCCCCCCCTTTCAATATAAGTTATTGAAGCTATACTTTACAACAGAACGGCGTGGCGAGTCTCGTGGAGTGGTACCGAAGGCGAGGTGCGAACCCGGGACTCGGGCATCTTCCCTTCTTATTCCCGGCCGCGTCTTGATGAGGTCCACTCCCGGAACACGTCCGTCCCTGTCGATAGTTGATTTCGGAGAGTCCGACAATGGCGTTTCCGCAGAGTGAGACGCGTATGTAGAACAGCTGATCCAAAAGTGCATTCACCTGGCTTTGCAAGCCATGCACTTTATGGATACACGAGCGGATGCGAGTTGTCTACAGTTCTTTCCACTCGAGTTGATGTACCTATAGTCTTTTTATCCGATGGTGAAGTGGGAATGAGACTATAGGCTGCTGTTTACATACGCGGGGTCGCAAAGATACTTCATTATCGTGACAATATCAAACTTGATACAATGATCCTCAGTGTACCAATCGTCAGAACAACCCCCCGACCTGCCCTCCCTTCCCAACTGCTTTTCAACAATCGCAAAATTTCCCTCCCGGGTCAGCTTAAAACCTTCATTAGCTAGGGCCCAACAACGGATAGTGGTAAATTCAAACTTACAGATCACCTCGAGTTCTCATAAACCCAGTATACCCGTTTATATTCTGGGAGCCGAAGGTTTGACTACCCGAATATACTACTATACTTTACGATATACTATATACTATATACGATATACGATATACTATACTATATATACGACTACCCGAATACACGAATCTGTCCTTAATGAAGGGAATATACCTATAACTTACACTAATCGAGCTATTTATTCAGTCACAGGAGATCCTCTACCTATAATTGGCGAGGCAGATGTAAGGGTTCTCCTGGGCAACAAAACATATACCTTTCCATTTTTAGTTGGAAAACAACAACTAGACATGGGCGAAGGAGGTATCATTGGTTTTGACTTCTTTAATCATTTCAAACTCAGTTTAGATGGAACTCGTAAATGTTTAGTTCATGGTCGAAATAGCATACCCTATGGGAAAACCCATGTATTCTCTCTGTGATCAGAGAAAGGAATTGATTCTCTCCGATCACCCTCACCCCTCTCCACCCTTACTGAAACAGATCCCCCCTATCTGAAGCCCCCCTCGACAATTCAATAGCTCAGTGTATAGCCACAGATCAATCAATACCCGACCCCTTACCGTCGCGACCCAAAACCCTACAAAACACTTATGTAATCAATCAAATCAATGATCAAAATAAACAGAATAAAACAATAGGGAAAATACTCTCTCATCAAAACGGCCAACAGTATATTTATTACTTAATCACAAAAGCCAAGGCATCAGATCACACTAAATACCATGATTATTTATTAGCCCTCCAAAGTCTTAAACATCATTGCGAAGTTCATCGAGTAACAAAGTTAGCGATACCGCACCTAGGTGGTGTTCTGGACCCATTCAATTGGGAATTGTCAGAAATATTCAAAAACACTAACATACAAGTTACAGTGTATAATAATGTTTCTCCAAATGTCAACCCCTCTCAGGTGGTGAAGACTTGTAATGAAGTAGAATGGGCCCGTTCTACGCCATTACCAATTCAAATAACATCAACCCCTGAACCAATAGGACAAGATAGTAGGTCACCGGATCCAAAAGACCCAATCTTGCCTAACCCAATTCAATCGGTCCGCAGAACATCAGTCAGAGTAACATCTCCGATAAAAATACCTCCACGATGTGAATACCTGTGCATGGGCAAACAAAAAAAGAGATTAGCTACCTCCCATGCTCACCAATGCCAATTTTGTTTGAGCCCCATGAGATAAATATCCATGGCCTTAGTTGTGCTAGGGTATTGACTAACGAAAGAGAAGATTTAACTCTTCAAATTAGGTTATTAAATATAGTTGATAGAGAATTAGTTATACCAGTAAACACAGTCCTAGGATGTGTTCAACCTATGGATGATAGTATTAATACGGACTTATTAAGTACTGACGATTCCCGCGTTGCTACCTTAACTACAGGCGAAAATGCCATGGTAGCAGGTCAATCAAAAGCAGAGCGAGAGGCAATCATTGCTAAAAAGTGCCAACTCAGTCACCTCTCCTCTCACCACCAAGAATTAGTAAAAAATCTCTTGGTACGGTACACAAATCTTTTCTTCCTAAACGGAGATGAGATCGGAAAACATCCCACAATTCAGCACCGAATTGATACGGGATCATCAATGCCGATAAGGAGGCCTCCTTATCGCATTCCTCAAACCCAGAGAAAAATCGTCGAAGACATTATCTCTGACCAGTTCTCCAAAGGCATAATAGAGCCTTCCTACTCTCCTTGGGCAGCGCCCATGCTCCTCGTGCCGAAACGCACCATTAGCGGTGAAAAGGAATACAGAATGGTATGTGACTACCGTCGCCTTAACGCAGTCAAGGTAAAGGATAGTTACCCTTTACCAAACAAACCAGAAACCCTGGACCTCCTCGGTAACGCTAAATATTTCACCACTCTTGATCTTCATTCGAGTTATTATCATATTGAAATAGCGCCTGAGGATGTTGCTAAAACAGCATTTTGTACTCCCACAGGCCTATGGCAATACAAGCGTCTCCCTTTTGGTTTATGTAATGCCCCAGCTTCTTGGCAAAGATTGATGGACACAGTTCTCAGTGGATTGACTGGAAATACCGTCCTGATCTATATAGATGACCTCATTATCTGGTCAAATGCGGTTGAAGAGCATGTAGAAAAACTAGCTACAGTCCTAGATAGGTTGCACGATGTTAATCTGAAACTACGACCAGATAAATGTCACTTCTTACAAACAGAAGTAGAATATCTAGAACACCGTATCACAGCAGATGGTGTGAAACCTAACCCACGTACCATTGAAGCTATTTTAAGCTACCCTCGACCTACTAATCTCAAAACAATACGAGGATTTCTTGGATTAACCGGATATTATAGACGATTCATTCCCAATTTTGCTCATATCGCTAAACCTCTCACCTTATTGACAAAGAAGGATACTCCCTTCGTTTGGAAAGCTGAACATAATGAATCATTTCAAATTCTACGTGATGCTCTTTGTACTGACCCAGTATTAGCCTATCCCGATTTCACCAAAGAATTCTTCCTCACTACTGATTCATCGGGATATGCCATCGGCGCCGTACTCTCTCAGAAGATAGACGGACAAGAGCGCCCTATCAGGTATGCCTCAAGACAATTAAACGCAGCTGAATGTAATTACTCAACGACTGAACGTGAGCTCCTTGCTGTCCTATTCGGAATTAAATTCTTCAACTGTTACCTTTACGGAAGATTTTTCACTGTGTATTCTGACCACAGGGCATTAAAATGGTTGCTCTCTCTTCCCAAGCCCAATTGCAAGCAAACACGCTGGGCACTGACACTAGCGGAATATACTTTCACGATGGAACATAAGCCAGGTAGTTCTATAACCCATGTGGATGCACTCTCCCGACTTCGCGTAAATGTGAATCGAGAATCACCCACCCCATCTGTTGAACCCTTGTTCGATCGACAGCTAATCAAGCGTGAACAAGACCACGATGAAAACATACAAGCACTCATCAAAGTGATGGAAAACAAACCTCTCGAAGAACAAGACTTCTACATGGATGAAGAAAACATCCTTTACAAGTATAATGCTGACCCGGATCATAACGACCGCCTCGTTATCCCAGCATCGCTGAAAAATGAAATCCTCCGAACATATCATGACTTGCCATTCGCAGGACATGCTGGAAAACACCGCACAACTGACTTAATATGCTCCCGTTTCTATTGGAAGTCAATGCATCAAGAGATAGCAACATACTGCGCTAACTGTATGTCTTGCCAAATGAGAAAAACCCCGGTTGGACGAACACGAGCGCCATTACAACGGTTCGCCGAAGTAACAGCACCGTGGCAACGTGTATCAATGGACATTGTGGGACCAATTATGACAACAAAACATCAAAACAGATATCTTCTCACCTATGTTGATCATTTTACTAAATACCCCGTGATAATTGCTATACCTAACGTTACAGCAAGAACTGTGGCACGAGCTTTCGTTACTGAAATAATTACCAAATTTGGATGCCCGGAAGCCCTACTTACTGATCGAGGAGCACAATTTACAAGTAGAATGTTTGCCGAAACATGTAAACTACTCCAGATAGAACGATTACTCACACAAGCCTATCAACCTTCAACAAACGGAGCAGTAGAAAGAATACACAGAGTGATAGCTGACATAATGTCACACTATACCGACACGTCCGATTGGGACGATCAGACACCATTCGTGTTGCTCGCCATGAGAAGTACAGTGTCAGCCACAACTGGTTTCACCCCATTCTACCTCCTACACGGCTTCGATATTAATCTCCCCTTCGACACTATTACACGACCATTGGAAACACTACAGCCAGACCAAGACCATCACCCAACCGAACTACATGCTAAGTTGAAACGAGCATTTGAATTAACCAGAAAAAACATTACCCGTAGCCAAGAGAGAAATGAAAAATATTATAATAGAACAAGTAAACCAGTCGACATAAAAATAGGCGATTCAGTACTATTGTACACTCCAGTTGTAAAAAAAGGAGTAACTCGCAAATTAGGTCGCCTATGGAACGGACCCTATGAAGTAATTGAACAATTAGGACCAGTTGATTTTACGATTCGTCATGTTTATAACAAAAAAATTCAATCCACCCATGTAAATCGTTTGAAACATTTTCATTCTTTCCACCCTGAAAGCTTTAACGAGGATCTAACACCAGTTACCGAAAACCTCGAAGAACTCACTATTGAACCACTAGAATCAGAATCAAATGATACTACTCTCAGTAACATCCCCCTAACCTTTGACTTGGATGACGACTATTTCCCCCCTTTCCGAAGACATAGACCTCACACCTCGACAGTGCAACAACACTTTTCCAACCAAAACTCTCCCTCGACTAGTTCAACTCCAGCATTTGACATAACTGTAGAAACTGATATCAGACTCCCACCCTATTCTTCACGCACCCCTCCAACAATAAAATCCCCACCCCTAGATTTCACTCCACTACCCATGACTTCTACCCCCTTGGGACTTTTTCCCCCTAGTGCTGGACCACTAGAGTTTGACCCTGTACAACCCCTCACCCTTTCCACAGAAACACCCCGTCGATCCAACCGAACTCGATATAACCTTCGCGACCGTATACCCCAGACATTTCGATATACCCCCGACCCATCCCCGAAACGCAAGTAGGCAAAATAAATAACAAGCACACCACACCCACCCTATGGAGCCTATGAAATCACATATAGAAGAGACCATTTGACCGATTCTTTCCCTTACTTTTGGCTACGACGGACTCCACCTCCGAAATCAAAAATCCCAATCTCCTGGAGCCATCACCTTCGCGATAAAAAACTAGAATGGGAAAGGAAATACTTATATTGTAATGGACCTCCAGAACCCCGTTAAATGAGAAAAATTGTCAACCCGACAATCTGCGAAATTCATACACCCCATCTTTGTTCACCCTATTAAACCATTAGTTTTTAGTATACATTCAATTCATCCGAATCATTATCCATAAATCTATGTAATCTCCAACTATAACTTGTCTCAATTCGTCCACCCACCACCGCACACAAAGACTTCCCCTTCTCAACTTACATTACCCCCTCTTTTCCACAATAAAAACATCCTAACCAATAAAACTCCACAAAAGAAACTTAATCTCAGCACATATTCCCCCCCACTATATTTACTTCCTTTATTCTCCCTTCAAGCCAAATACCTCGTTCGCATATTATGTCTGACTGAATAACAACAATCGTATATATACAGTAATAGCTATATCTTAAGCCCTCTGAATCACTCACTTAACGTCCTGGCCAGTCATATGAACCGAGATAATAAAAGCAATAAACATGCTACACTACTGTGCATGTTCGCCCAATAAAAAAAAAAAAACTTATAAATTAAAGGAAGAGAAGAGAAGTTATGACAAACAATCAAAGTAATGCCCTGCAATAACCACGTCTAACTCCCTACTACAATAATCTCGCATTCTATTCCCCTCTTGTGATAACATTTCCAATCTCCTACTAACCAATTGTACAATTCATTCACAACCCCCCCGCCCCCCCCCCCCTCTCCCAAACAATCAACATCTCCAACAATGTCGCCCTCACCCTAATAACATCCTTGTTATTCCCTTTGCAATCCCATAAGCAGTCCATGTAGAATCTGACGACGACGCAGAATAATAAAATAACTGGATATACATCTAAATGTATACGAATGATAAACCAGAGTGGCCATTCTATCCCCCATTTTACCAGACTGTCAGAGCAAAACATTCACCCCCATCACCACGCCGCCAAAACAAACTGTCGACACGAAACCTTCAACATCACTTCCAACAATACACCAAGACATCTTCATGGATCGCTTCGGACTCCTTGTGGAAGAATACTAGCCAAAATACCATTGGTACCCAGCAGATAGGCCGGTTATAGTTCAACCCTCACCCAGGAAGAACAACAAAAGTTCCTACGTATGATCCGAATGCAGTATGAAGGAATCTTACACCTGACAACGCAGCGTCTCCACAAGAACGTCTCCCGCACCACAGTTGAAACCACACTCCGCCGACAACATTCAATCGACCAATTGAACTACTCAATGCAATTCGACGAATTTCCCACCCCCAATTCACCTACACCACCGCCCTCACCCACCGAGGCGACAAAAACGCTCTCACCCGTCCTACCAAACCAATAATCCATCAAACCCTCTTCATCGTCACCAACGCTACTACAACAAAATAGACAACCATCCATGGCCTTACCGACTGAGATACCAACTCCGAACAAACAAAACAACATCACCGATCTGCCAGCTGCCAACCCTGCCAATTCACCTGATCTGTTACCACACACGCGGCACAGCATCCTTCTGCAACAGCAATGCATTCCACCTTCAAGTCACCCCTCATCAAGCGTCAACAGGACACCGTTCACCCCTCATCAAGCGTCAACAGGACACCGTTCACCCTGAGACATCTTTATTCTTCACGCCAGAACTGTCAAGTTAAGTACAATAGGTCATGTTACTCCTACTATTCAATTGAGATGATTTACTCATCACATTTCTGATCGGAACAGTCAGATCAAAAAAAAAAACATCGTTCCTCAATAATATGATTTTTTTTTTTGAACTTTTCGAATTGCTTCACCATATAACTTGCATAACTTTGCACTATAAAACTTTGTAAAATCAGAAGCAAGTATATATGAAAACAAAACAACAAAAATATATTTTTACGGATAAAATAAAATCCGACCTATGTTTTAAACCTTGATGACCATGCACCCTAAAAATACTTGGGATCCCATGGACATACACCGAATAAGACTACAATAATTTGTGCTATATCCAAGAGACTAGAAACAAGACTATATCTATAAATATATTTATAGATATATTTTATATATTGAGAACAGAACCTTTTATATATATATATATATATATAAGCATAAGACTGCACACCGAACTGAAACAATGTATCCATGTCCATTAACAAACCCTTCCGAAATTAAATGTCTTGATACATTCATGTTTATTAACAAACTCTCATAATGATAATTAATTCAATGTATCGTGTCAAATAACACACTCTCAATGTTAACTGTGTCAATGTTTCGATGTTTGATGTCAAAAAGCTCATAATTGAAGATCTCAATGTCTACGTGTTCTATGTAACCATCAGTCAATATTAACTGTTTAATTGTCTGAAATATTTGAGAAATCATGCTAATGTTCTCCCTTCTCTTATCGTAAATACCCCATTGTTAAGTGTTGAAGCTAATTCACCACATTCCATGATTCCATACCCTTGCACTATCCCCCCTTCTTGATATTCTTTCCCCTCCGATAACCCACTGACCCACTATTGGACCCCTCATAAACCTCTTTACTGTCACTACTCTTTCTACTTCCAGCCTGCTGCTTCCCTACGTTCGGAGTGCGCACTTGACTGCGCGCCACTAGCCACAGGAGACACGGCGTCGGCTCACTTGTTGCACACCCTCACTACATCAGGGAATACGGACCTTCCAACATCCGCATCTCTTCATACCAAAACCAAGATTCTATAAGTGCGCGACATAAACTCAGTGGAATCCTCCGATACGTATCTACCTCATGGACTAAGTGTTACATTGATAGTTAAAGTGTCGTTCTCTCTTCGTAGTCGAACAGTGAATCCTCCACACCGTTTTTCCCACTTCATTCTTTCAACTCATACTTCTCCGCCAATATTAATATACAATAACCCAAACTAAGCACATCCGACTACCCTTATCGGTTTGTAGAGCTCCGATTGGGACCACTGACAAACCTTTGGTAGTGGGGAGCGCTGTCGTGGGGCGACAATTAGTGTAACTCTCATTCATATATATTTGAAGTATTATCATATATCTCTAGTGTCAATGATAATTGTCAATATTATTATGTCATAATCACTATACTATGCCGTATATTACGTCATGTCATTACGTCAATATTATCATGTCATGTCTATATGTCAATGTACTATTACGTCATGTCACTTTGTCAATACTACTATGTCATGTCTCTATGTCATGTCTCTATGCCATTGTACTATTATGTCATATACTATGTCAAATATTACGTCATGTCATTTCACCAAATATTATCATGTCGTGTCCCTATGTCAATGTACTGTTATGTCATGTCAAACCTTATTACTGTGTAATGTCATGTCAATTTCCATATCTGTGTAGATGTCATAAGTCACCCTCTCAGTCATTATTTGAATACCACCGCCATATGCTTAACGTAACACTTTATTCATAAGGTTATAACACATGTAAATGAGATATGTGGAGATTTCAAACCCTGTTCTCACCAAAAGATCAATACTCATCTGGTGTGTTCCAAGATACCAACCTTCAAAATCCTTCACTACTACCAACCCTAATTCTGGATCAATACTTCCTATTTCCCCCCTATATCAACCACCCTCTCCCCTTCCTCATCCCCTCACCCACAAGTTTCCCTATAAAAGATGCTGCAAGACGCCAAAAACGCCAGTGAAGTCTTCCTTCGCTCCCGCTCCACTCCTCTCTCCCTCCTCTCTAGGATCGGTTGCTCGGTGAGTACCTTTCCTAAACCTCTCTAGAATCGGTTGCTCGGTGAGTACCTTTTCTAACCCTTCCTAGAATCGGTTGCTCGGTGAGTACCTTTTCTAACCCTTTCTAGGATCGGTTGCTCGGTGAGTACCTTTTCTAACCCTTTCTAGGATCGGTTGCTCGGTGAGTACCTTTTCTAACCCTTCCTAGAATCGGTTGCTCGGTGAGTACCTTTTCTAACCCTTCCCAGGATCGGTTGCTTGGTGAGTACCTTTCCTAAACATCCCTAGAATCGGTTGCTCGGTGAGTAACTTTTCTAAACATTCCTAGGATCGGTTGCTCGGTGAGTACCTTTCCTAAGCCTCCCTAGAATCGGTTGCTCGGTGAGTACCTTTTCTAACCCTTCCCAGGATCGGTTGCTCGGTGAGTACCTTTCCTAAACATCCCTAGAATCGGTTGCTCGGTGAGTAACTTTTCTAAACATTCCTAGGATCGGTTGCTCGGTGAGTAACTTTTCTAACCCTTCCCAGGATCGGTTGCTTGGTGAGTACCTTTCCTAAACATCCCTAGAATCGGTTGCTCGGTGAGTAACTTTTCTAACCCTTCCTAGGATCGGTTACTCGGTGAGTAACTTTTCTAACCCTTTCTAGGATCGGTTGCTCGGTGAGTACCTTTTCTAACCCTTTCTAGGATCGGTTGCTCGGTGAGTACCTTTTCTAACCCTTTCTAGGATCGGTTGCTCGGTGAGTACCTTTCCTAAACCTCTCTGAAATCGGCTGCTCGGTGAGTGCCTTTTTCTTCCTTTGACATACTACTTACAGTACGTCTGTTACCCTGTCCGACTGACCCAATTACCAACTCCCCTCCCCCATTCTACCCGATTTACCCTCTTTACCGACCTTATATGTACCGGATGATCTAGTAATAACTTTAAACTTAAATTCACCCTTGAAATCTTCACATTATCTTTCTCTCACTCTCATTAACCAATCTGAAGAAATCTCAAATAACATTTGATAATAATAATAATAATGATAATAATAATAATAATAATAATAATAATAATAGATAATAAAACTATCAGGAAAAATCTCACATCCAAATTTGTAAGCAGAGTGAAAGAAATATTGAAAACAAGCCTCAATGGAAGGAATATGATTAAAGCTATAAATACATACGCTATACCCATACTGACTTATTCTTTTGGAGTAATAAACTGGTCTCACACGGAAATACAGTCTTCGGAAACTAAAGTGAGAGTGTTGATGACAAAATTTAGGAAACATCATCCCAAATCTGCGATGGAAAGGATATCACTTCCGCGTATTGAAGGAGGTAGAGGACTCGTTGATCTTTCCAACATGAGATACAAACAAATAGATACGCTACGAAAATATTTCTACTCCAAGGAGACAGTTTTACATACAGCGATTGTTGCTGCTGATAAGAATATCACACCACTCAATCTCAATGACAGGGAGATCAAACCGAGTGAAAAAATAATCGGCACCGGCCAGAAAAATGAAGATTGGGGTAGAAAAGTACTGCATGGGCGACATCTCTACCAGTTGAATCAACAGCACGTCGATAAGACTGCATCAAACAAGTGGCTGACAGTTGGTGGGTTGTTTGGGGAAACAGAAGGATTTATGTATGCCATTCAGGACCAAGTTATCAATACCAGAAATTACAACAAATTCATCATTAAGAACAAAGATATTATGGATGACACATGCAGACAATGTCACATCACAGCAGAAACTATAGACCACATTATTGGAGGCTGCAAAATGTTATGTCAGACTGATTATTTGCATGGGCATAATCAGGTAGCAAATATTGTTCACCAGAAAATTGCATATAAGTATCACTTTACTGACGCTCTCACACCATATTATAAATATAATCCGAGCTCTATATTGGAAAACGAACGCTGTAAGTTGTATTATGACCGAGCTATCATCATGGACAAAACTATACACTACAATAGACCTGATATCGTCCACATCGACAAAATGGCAAAAGTTGGTTGTGTGATCGATATAGCTGTACCACTAAGTCAGAACCTGATGAAAACTCATGAAGAAAAAATTGCTAAATATGTTGAGCTTTCTCAAGAATTGAAAAAACTGTATGGGCTGAAGAGAGTGACCATAGTTCCTGTAATAATCTCGGCAACTGGAGTGATACCAACCGGAATCCATAAAAGTCTAAAAACTCTTGATATTTTAGATAATACATTCATCGAAATGCAGAAAGCGGTCATATTGAACTCTTGTCGCATTGTAAGAAAATTTTTGAATATCGATTGAAGTAATTCATTGTATTTATAATTGTAATTGAATATAAGTTCAGTGGCAGTTTGGTACGCATGTGTACCCGCTCCACTGAACCTTCCACCGGGAAACCGAGAATTGATTAAATAAAAGATTTGTATAACACCGAATGTGTAACTAAGCAGATAGAGGAGAAAGATTTTATTTCAACATGGAGGGCGAAATCGCTACATGGAAGATTTACGAAAAATTTAGATATGGCTGATAAGTTATCTTCAATGAAGTGGCTGCAAGAAGGAAGCTTGTATGGTGAAACTGAAGGTTTCATTATTGCTATACAAGACGAAGTTATATCAACAAAAAATCATCAAAAATACATTCAGAAATTGACCATTGATAATGACTCATGCAGATTATGTCATACGAAGCCAGAGACTATTCAACATATTACTTCGGGCTGTTCGAGTATTGTCAATACTGAATATCTTCACAGACACAATCTATCTTGTAAGATTTTACATCAGCATCTTGCCCAAGCTCACGGTCTTCTTACATCTCAGTCTAGGTATTATGACTATCAACCAGACCCTGTTCTTGAGAATGAACGAATTAAACTTTTCTACGATATTCCTGTCATAACTGATTTAATCATTCCTCATAACCGTCCTGATTTAATAATTGTTTACAAAGACACTAGAATTGCTCATCTCATAGATATGACACACCCAAACGATCATAACATCAATCAAGCTTTTGTAACCAAGAAAACCAAGTATCAGGAACTGACCACTGAAATCGCAACAATGTGGAAATTAAAGCAAGTCCTCATCTTCCCCGTCGTGGTAACAGTCAATGGGCTGGTACATAAGGAACAGGCGGAATGCATGAAGAAAATGAACATACCCTTTAGTACAATTCACAAAATTCAACGTTCAGTTTTATTAGAGACATCTAGAATAGTTCGGAAAGTGTTAAGTGTATCGCAATGATTAATTATGAATGCTACGTATGTAATTTATTTACCCGTAGTGTGATAAATGTTTCCATATACTTGTATAATGAGAATGAAATAAATGAATATAATAATAATAATAGACAATCTAACCGTGTAAACAGCGACAGTGTAATTGTAACAAACTCTTCAAATAAAACAAACGGACATAACTAATTGTGGTAAGTCTTACTAATATAAAAAACCTTCCTTGTGTCCCCAATTGAATCTTTCAGCGACTAGGTGACGTTAGTGTCACGCCCACAGACCTATCCCATAAACTATCAAATATAGTGATTCTTTTATTTACCATTCTTGTAAGGTTTAATCACTATAACTTCAATTGTCAGAATAATAAATTCGCTCGCGCTCCGTGACATATATATATATATATATATATATATATATATATATATATATATATATATATATATATATATATATATATATATATATATATATATATATATATATATATACATATATATATATATATATATATATATATATATATATATATATATATATTTATATATTACTTCCAGTGCATTGTTTCAGTGTGATAAAACCTTGTATTACAACCTCGTATTATTCACAGGAACCTAAAAAAGAGTACAAGAGCAATTTTGTATGTATGCAGTGTTGAATTCAGAGATTTTGTTGCAGGGTGGCTTTTGTGTTTCCTGGGGGGGGGGGGGCAATGGAGAACCGAAATACAAGTTTCTGAAAGAATACACTATGTATCTAGTGCCTGATGTTTTTTTATCCTGGGGGGCTTTGCCCCCCCGCAGGTATGCCTGAATTCAACACTGTATATGTATATGTATAATTTTGTCGTGTACCACACATTGTGTTGATAGTCAACATGCATATTATTTTCTGAACATGAATAATTGGCCTGAAGTCCATTCATATAAGCGTGTTAGTGATGCAACGATTCAACTTGAACCACACGATACACAAAATTACAATATATGTTGCAATTTTTCTTATTCAGATCCTATTTGGATTCATTGAATTCAAACTATTCATGATATATGTTATTAAGCTGGATTCACAATGCGGACTAATGATCAGTGATTAATGATTAACTAAAGTTGAGACATACGGAATCAATGTTGACGTTCACATTGTGTTTTATATTAGTGACTGACCTTGAAAGTTAATCAATTCTCATCTTTAGTAATAATCATTAGTTTTAATCATTAGTCTGACCAATCAGAAGTCGTGAATTCGAAACGACAGGAAGTCAATGCAACAGGATAGGCTTTCCCACTCGGTGAACCGCTCGTTAACAGCCTTCTAACATGTAGACTTCAATTTAAATCTGTCATCTTGAGACAGCTACGACTCATGAAAAATAGGTAATTTCTCTCAAAATTAGTTCTTATTTCAAGTCTAGGTGAATGCTCAGTTTCTTGATTTCAGTATTCGATATTAGTCACTAATCATTAGTTCGCATTGTAAATTCAGCTTCAGTAGTGTGGATAGGTTTGTATCACTACATCGTGCCCTATCTATGACTATCAATTACGTAACGGGATTAGCAACATGGCATTTCCCTTTCTCACCATGCGCATATCAAAGGGATGCCGCCTCACCGCCTCCTCGTATTTTCACTCTTAGATGTACCCACTAAAAACCCTGACGGGTAAGAACTTGGAGCCAAGTCCTGAAATGTTTCAACAACCACAAAAACTTTCAGATATGAAAGATGTGAAATCAAAACTGTATGCCAAGTGCAACGTATTATTCATCAATATGGCCTGAAAAATAACAGGAAACACTTGGCTCATTGCCCCCCACGTTCCCTCCTATAACACCAAGCAGAATTGAAGTGAAGTGGAGAGCATGATTATAAGATATGGGTATAATCACGTTCCTGACACAAGGAAACGTAATATGAGTCAGGAGAATTTGTAATTCACGCATGGTCTCATGGAGACTCTGTCGCGTTATTGGTTATTAAATTATCAAAATATCCACTTTTTTGAATGAGTGTTACATTTATGGCTAGAAAGAAGGCAGAGACTGACTTTGACCCCGAAATACATCTCCTCATTGGTGTAGAATGAATAATAACTTCAAATAAGGATAAAAATCCAATATAAAAATAATGTGAAATTATAATCTGAATTTGAAAGTGATTTGAGTATTTTCGTTTGATTCATAAAACCTGCATCACGGAATCTAACGAGATATTAATGTTGTAATTGAGGTTCTATGAACTTATGGTAACGTTTGCATTTTTCAAAGTAAAAGGGTAAAAGGGTGTATTGCTCCCCAATCAAATGTGGGCTCTCAATTCATGATCTCTCAATCACTACCCACTAAATATCTTCAAATTGTTGGGAAACTATATTTTGGAATGGAAAATGAAAGGGGGAGGGCAAGTATCTTGAATCATATTACCTTTCCCTGTATCAGGGACGTGGATAAGTTATTCATTTCTTAGCATCATGCACTTCAATTCGGGGTGGTGATATATGAGGGGACGTGTGGGGCAATGAGCCAAGTGTTTCTTTTTTTCCAGGTTGTACTGATTAATAATACGTTGCACTTGGCATACAGTTTTGATTTCACACCTTTTATATCAGAAAGTTTTTGTAGTTGTTGAAACATTTCAGAACTTGGCTCCAAGTTTTCACCCGTCAGGGTTTTGGTGGGATATCAGTAATTTTTGTTCCTTCATAATGATTAAATGCATTTGCTACTTCACAATAGCATCAGAATATATTTCTTGACTGTGTCATCAAATTTTCGTTCGATCGAACACAGTATCTTGATTGATTTCCTCGCCTATCGTATATCAGCATTGAATGGCCCAAAATAGTCGTCAAGTTGGAATATTTTTCAAATACCGTTGTCACGGTATATTTGTGGGTGATATAGGCCTATAAGTATGGAAAATGGAAGATACCGGTATATCTTTATGTACAAAATAATATACTTGTGTAAAATTATTGTGGATTGGTTCAACATACGAATTTACCTGTGAAATATTATGTATCCAGTATATTCATATGTAGGCCTACATGTACATGCTGAAAATGGAAATATTAAAATACCGGTGGTATCAAAAAGAAACCTTACGAGTTGGCTGGTAAAAATACACATATACCGGGAGATGAGTGTGGGTTATGGAAATATTGAATTCAATACAGTTCATGAAATACTGATATGCCTATTAGAAATGCATTTGGGGGTTACAATTTGAATAAAAGTCCATTTTTTCGAATTGATTTCCAATTAGCGGGCAAATGAGTGAAGAACAAACGATGTAGTCTCGAGCACAACGTGCACAAACGAAGCACTAACGCTTGGTGAAAAATTGAAACGTGATTTCTTCCATGATTATTCCAATTTTTACGATTTATCGTGATTTGTGTGATTCTCTGTGATCTTTTCATCCATTCCTATTTTTTCGATTTTTCGTGATTTTTCCATTTTTTCCCGATTCTTTGTGACCTTGGTGATTTTTCGTGATCAGCCTACCGTTCTGTTTCTCGATTTTTCGTTTTCCTTATTTTTCTTGTTTTTTTTCAAATTTTCCGATTTTTCGTGATTTTATGTTTCATTCTTTCTCGATTTTTGGTGAAACATTTTTTTCATTTTTTTTTCTATTTCTCGTTATTTTTTCGATTTTCTATTTTTCTCCGATTTATCGTGTTTTTTCTTACTTTTCGTGCTTTATTTGATTTTTCTCGATTTTTTTTCCCGTGATTTTTTTTACAAGTGTAGTCCCTATATCTGATTTTTCCAGTTGTTGATCTCTCGGGACTCAAATTCCTTTTCTATAGCAGCTGTTTATTCTTCTCCAGTTCTTTAACTGGCCTTAAACTGTACCCAAAGTTTCCAATGGTTCATTAGTGGCCGTGATCTAATCGTCGATACAACAGTATTCTTCTTTTCTAAAAGTTATTTTTTCAATCTCTTCCGGTTAAACATGATTAATTGACCAATCTCGCACACATAATCGATCTGGTATATTTATTCAAACACATCTTTGAAATATCATTGGAATATGACGTGAAGATTTTTAAAAATAATTAAAACTTGAAAAATTCGTGTAAAATTACCTTACTTCCGGTTTTCAAAAGCAACTTCCTGTTGAAAGATCCAAAAGTCACAATTTCACATGAGTTCACATAATCCCTAAAAAAATCAGATACATCGGACGATTTGTCGATACAACAGTATTCTTCATTTCTGAGAGTTATTATTCCAATCTTTTCCGGTTGGAAACGATTAATTGACATATCTCGCACACACGATCGATCTGGTATATTCATACAAACATATTTTCGAAATTTCATCGGAATAATGTCGTATCGGCACAGAAGCTGAGTGGTTAGCTCACTTGCTACGTGATCCGGGAGGTGAAGGGACATATCGGACCCGGTTCGATCCCCGCCACCGTCCATCTTTACAGAAGTTTTTCGTGGTTTCCCTCTGTAGTCTGGGCTAATGCCGGGATGGTTCCTATAATATAGGCCACGATCGCTTCCTTCCCACTAACTTTCTCACTACCCATAAAAAACCTTCATCTCATCATCCCATCATCTCATTATTCATTCATCCGACGCCAATAGATCTCAGTCATCATTACAGTGCGTCGTTAAAACCCAATATAAAAAAAAAATAATAATAATGTCGTGTAATTGGATGAGCGAAGCGAAGACTCAATTACACTATACCGAATAAAAAGTGCCTGTTTTTTTTTTTTTTTTTTTTTTTCGCGCTCCACAGGTCAGACAAAAATTCAAAATCAGTTGAAACTTGGCACACACATGAACCCCTATCTGACTTGATGCTGTATAGTTTTGAGGCGCGATCGGTTTAACAACTTCTGAGAAAACTCATTCCAAAGTTTTCAAAAATCCCATTAGAATAAGTCAGAGGAAAACATTCGTGAAAAATATTTCATCTGAGAGGATTCAAATTCTCAGAGAATTTCAATCTGATAATGATACACATTATTCCGAACTTTTACTCAAATCGGATCAGCCGTTTCGATGTAAAAAAATATATAATGTTATTTGTGTCAATTATTCAAAGCTATTAATATACCTATTAAATCAAAGCAACAAGTGTCACCACTTGATTGTAAACGATTAAAACAAAGCCTTCTTTATTCTTATATAAATTATCAAGGTCTGCTCTATCTCCGCCTAGCGGACAGACGGTAAGATCGTCTGTCCGCTAGGCGGAGATAGAGCAGACCTTGTAAATTATCAATGGCGAATAAGATGGCAGTGATGTAATGGTTTGGATCTCAAAGTGTATATATATATATATAATAGCCATCGATAACAAGATAATAATAAAATAAAATATATAACAATAATAATAACATAATAACAAGATCGATCCAAGATGGCGCCAGTATAGAAAGTACTGTGTACGGTAGGGCAGCTATAATTGAAAATCGAAGGTGTTAAGTGCTCGTTCATGTATTAACTGTGATTGTGCGTGTGTAGTAGGTGTTGCTTCATATTTTAAATATATACCAAGTCTCCATACGATCTTAAAAACCTAACTAACGTCGAACTTAGTTTGCCGAAAAGTGTGACTGCTAAGTGGTGTGAGGTAAGCGTCTAGTCGTGTGTGTGAATACAGCTACCTTCAAGTCCTCGACCTGTTCCGTGCCAACTGTATAAAACTAAAACGCAGAAGCGCTGACCGTCTCATTTCTAACTACCAACCGCGAACAACTAGCTAAGTAATAATGCCGCCTACAAAGAACACAATGACGCCTGAGCAATTGTCAGTTAAAATCAAAGAGGGAATAGAATGTGCTCTCACCTCAAAGGACACGATAATGCAATGCGTGGTCGAAGCACTTAAATCTAAAGAAATTATAGAGGCGATAGTTGCATCGATAGTGGAAGGAGTTGCACAAATGGTTACAACCACCATTGAAGGGGTGCTCAAAGAAAACCTCGAAAAAATTGACGAGCTGCGTGATCGCCTGAATGAGGTGGAGGCTAAGCACGCAAACCAGGTAGACAACCTCGAACAATATCAAAGGAGGAATAATCTACGCATCTTCGGGGTAGCTGAACGCAGGGGGGAGCAAACTGACGATATAATCATGAAGATTGCTCATGATCTAGGAGTGAACTTGAGCTGTAGTGATATAGATAGGAGCCACAGAGTCGGCCGTGGACAAGGAGACAAGCCACGGCCAATAATCGTGAAATTCTGCTCCTACCGGAAGCGGGCAGAGGTATTCACCAAGAAGAGGCTGATGAAAGGTAGTGGGGTTACCATACGTGAAGACCTGACCAAGACTCGATTAACAGTACTCGGTGAAGCCATCAAGACGTTCGGAATCCGAAGCGTGTGGACGTCGGATGGGCTCATTATAGTGAAAACCGGTGACGATAACAGTTACAAGAAGCACGCAGTCTCTTCCTTGAGGGAACTGAAAAACATCAATGCCTGCCTCTCTACTTCTGGATAGACATGATTCTTCCATCAGCAGACACTGTGTACACATTAAATCAGGTTAAAGAGCTAACGCTCACACTCGACACCACATACTTCTGATTTTTATATTCCAATATCAAACAGCACTTTAATATTTGTAACTTTTTCCTTTCTGATCTATTTTCCTTTTTTTTTTTTCTTCTTTTGTTCAGATTCTATATCTCCTTAACTACCGTACACGCAATCTCGTCCTCCCGTGTAACACTTGTCTGGGTTTTGCAGGGTCTAGGATACTTACGGTTTTATTCTTTCTACTTGCAGCTAGGCGACCTAAGATTAGACTTTGTATCTGATGAACGTTTAGTTTATCAATATTAAACTGTTCATTAGCACTATCACTTTTACCATTATTATTATCATTCGTATTATTATTATTATTATTTTTATTTCCTTTTTGAGAGGGGTCTTTTTCATTAATAGACCACTTAATATTAAGTCATTCTACTTTTACGTCATCCTACTCACTCTACGGGTCTTATCTAGTTTTAGTTATTGTAACAATTACATAACATAATTGAATACATATTGAATGAACTCATTCAAAGTCATCACTAAGCATTACTTGAAAATCGCTCATCTAAATGTCAGATCACTCTGTCCAAGTCATGATGAGCTCAAAGAATATGTAACTAAGAATAATGTAGATGTAATGGCTGTGTCAGAAACATGGTTGGATAAAGATTTTCAATCTCAGTACATAGAAATACCCGGCTACACATTGTGGAGAAACGATAGAATTGAACGTGGAGTTGGAGTTGGAGCGTATGTGCGTAATAACTTCAATTGTAAAGAAATTGTATCTCCCATATCTGACTCAAACAGCAAGGCAGATGAGATGAAAGAACTAGAAGAGTTATGGTTTACCTTGAAAATTAGGTGCAAACAGGTTGCTATAGGAGTTGTTTATAGATCTCCAGATATTAATTATATTGACAATAATCGGCCAAATTAATCTTACCTTGATCTAACTGGAACTTCAGAGCTGTATGGGGTGTAGACCTAGGAGCCATGGGCTGAACAGTTGGATTCTTACTTGATGTTCCTCCTGAGCGACAATAATTGCTACTGATTGATTGTTGTCTTTGATACCGGTAACTGGAAAACATAAAATTGGTACCTCAGTATTACTTTCAGATTCAATTACTGGTAATTGGCACATTAGGGGGCTTATTAAACTTATTAGTTTGTCATACCAGTAGGCTCTACTGGTATTTAATTTTTCAATGTAAGAATTAATAGACACAAAATCTTGTGATGAACTCACAACTTTGTCCAAGTTGAGCTTAGGCCTATATCTATGACAGGTGATTATGCTGTAGGTGTGTTAACCAAGTGTTTTCTCAAAATCAACAGTCACAAAATCAATGGACCGTCGGGTAAAGTTTGCATCGAAAAATTAAAGTGCGCATACCGTATCGTTGACCAACGCAAACATCTCCTTAATCATTGGGTTTAAACTCAATTTCCTAACTAACCTAACCACCACTAGAGATCTACAAAACATAACACTGAAAACAATCGGCTGCGGATACTGTACGGTAGGCCTATAGATCTACCGGTACTTGTCTTGTAAGAAGGAGAGCCTAATAGGCCCAACTATATTCAACCCTAGGCATTGAATTTGTAACTTGACTAGCCCTAGAACATATATCTTATAATTACCTTGTGCAGCCATCGGTATGTTGGGAAGTTTGTATCCAATGCTGATGAAACTGCCATGGAACTCCGGTGATCTCTAGCGGCAGTTCACGAACTGTTCCTATCAGTTTTTCAATGGTTGGAAACCAATTTTCAGAGATCGGTACACCTTGTTGATCTACGTTGCGATGACCTCTATACCGGTAATAGACTCACTTCACTTCATAGAATTCATTTTGCATCAATGGAGCCGACATCATAATGAGTATACTCAATGCCGATATGAATGTTGAACTTCTAGCCATGTTAGCGTATAGGCCTAAATACGGTTGAGTGCGACGACAACATGACGAATAATAGAGCCCGTCACTTCAGTTTGTTCATAGGCCTAGGCCCTAACACACAGCAGCAAAAGGCCCGAGCCTTACACGACTGAAAAAAGGTGAATAGGCCTGGACCTAGGCCTATACCCATGCAGAGATAAGCCGCGTCGATCTGTTTAGGGTTATGATTGTGTAGGGTCTAGGTCAACCTTTTTTGTATTTTATGGGTTTTACATGACGGTTTGGGTTATAAAGGGTATGGACATCAACACTGTGATTTTAAGGTTCAAACCTTATCCCAGGACTAGGCCTAGGCAGGCCTATAACTCCCACAGACAACAGCTAACAATATAACCTCAAAACGAATTGGCGCAGGCATGCGTATCAATATTCAATTTTTTTTTTTTTTTTTTTTTTTTTTTTTTTTCAATTTGATATGTATTTTATTCACACACACACACAAAACGCATAGAAAAACATAATACAGCAATGAAAATACAAAATGGTAATAAATAAAAAGTAATAAATAATAGTAATAAATAGTAATAGTGTGAAGCCCGCGTAAGGATAATACCTTGTGTGCGGGCTAACTAATAGACAAATAATATAAAAAACTAATTTCAGCAGGCAAACATAAACATATATTGATTATGGTCAATGACAATAATAATAATAATAATAATAGAAATAGGAGTGAAGAATACATTTCTTTTAATAAAATAAAATAAACCAAAACTGAATGAATAATAATAATAATAAGCTGCATGAACATGGGAAAAAATCAAAATAATTTGGAGTCCGTTTGCCTCATCATACTTCACATAAATTTACACAAAAATCTCGACCTGAATGGATAATCCAATCAATAATATATAATTTAAATTCAAATACATTGTTTAATTTACGAATTTCAATAGGAACTTGATTGTACATTTTCAACCCTATGTAATCAAAGTGTTGTTGTCCAATTAGTTTATTTTTCCGTGGAATGTCTAAATAATAAGCTATATCGAGAGAGCAACTTCTAGTTTTATGTATTGGAGATGATGTAACTAAATTTTGATTTTTATATGAATTGAAATTTTTGAACACATGAATGAGTGCATTTTTTATATATAATTGTTTAACGTCGAGCACCTGGGTGAATTGGAATATTAATTTTGAAGAGTACTGCATTGTCTTATTCAACATGATCTTGAGTAATATTTTTTGAATGGTTATTAATGGCTGGATATTTGATTTATTGGCTGCTCCCCATCCTAAAATGCCGTACTGGATAATTGTTTGACCCAGAGCTTGATAAATTTTGACAATCAAGTTCCTATTAACACATTTTCTAAGCCTATAAAATACATATAAAATACTTCGCACTTTTCCTACTGTATTGGCCACATGCTGATTCCATCTGAGGTGTTTGTCAACAATAATACCTAAATATTTAGCATGGTCGTTAGCTTCAATTTCATGACAATCACATGCGCATTCCATAGTGCAATTATATGAATGTAATTTCAAAGTTTTGGAAGGATCTGGCTGAGTTTTTATATCTATTGTGAAAGGTAAATATACTGTTTTAGTATTATTTAATGTTAGGAAATTATCATCTAACCACCGACACACACATTTCAACATTTTATTTGCATTTTCGAAAACTAGATCCCAATTCACGTCCGAGAAAATCAAAACTGTATCATCAGCATACGTCAGTATATTACCTTTAATTTGAATATCACACAGATCATTTATATAAATAATGAACAGAATTGGTCCGAGGACCGTTCCTTGAGGTATCCCACACCTTATTTGATTTTGACTACTATATGTATCACCTATTTTTACCAATTGCTTTCTATTCGTGAGATAATTTCGGAATAAATTTAATGGCAGACCACGAATACCATTTGATTCTAATTTATGCAACAAAATAGTGTGATTAATTGTATCGAAGGCCTTCGCTAGATCTAAAAATACTGCAATTACCTTTTTATTACTGTCCAAATTGTCATATAGATATCTAGTTAGATGATATATAGCATCATTAGTACTTCTTTCCGGTCTAAAGCCGTATTGATTTGGAGACAATATACTATTCTGTTCTAAAAAGCACATTAATCTACTTTTGATGCATTTTTCAATTATTTTTGAGAAGTGCGAGAGTAAAGAGATCGGTCTATAGTTTTCTGGCTTTGTTTTATCACCGCCTTTGAATAAGGGAACGGTAATTGCGATTTTCAAATTATCGGGAAATATTCCAGTGTTGAAGCAAGTATTACATATATGTGTCAAAGGATCCGCAATGAATATGCTTGCAGTTTTAATTGTTTTAACTCTAATTTTATCATAGCCACACGACGAATTGTCTTTAAGTCCTGATATTAAATTTTTAATTTCATTGGATTCTACTGGTTTCAAAAACATAGATTTATTTGCATTACGATGTATCGTTTGATTTGGATTTGGAGTTATGTTTGTTAATTGATAATTGTTTAATTTATTTTTCACTTTAATTTTGTCAGCAAGTTGTGTACCAACATTCGAAAAATAATTATTTAATTCTTCTGCTATCTCTTGAGGTTCTTCGGATGATCGATTGATGGGTCCAGTTATTTGTAGTTCATTAATTAAATTTGATTTATTCAGTGTCCTTCCTGAAATTTCATTAATGGTTTGCCAGATTTTTTTCGGACAGTGCATATCTGCATTAATTTTATTCGTATAATAATTTATCTTTGTTTTGTATATGAGTCGGTTAATGAGATTCCTATATTGTTTATAACGCACCTGTAGGCAAAACAGCTCGTTATTATTGCCGCCAGAAGAAGGACCATTTTTTAGCCTCTTAATCTTCCTATGCAATGCGTCTCGCTTTCTTATTGAAACTATTAGGCCAGCAGTAATCCAAGGTTTTATTTTCTTATGTTTTGAGTTTTTCTTTATCAATTTCAAATCAGAAGCATTATCAATATGCGTTTTAAAAACATTAATGAAATTGTTTAGTGCTATATTCACATCAGTCTGTTCTAGTACGTGATTCCATGATTCAGTTCTCAGTAACGCTAGCAATTTAACGTTATTTAATTTCCTTGTTATATTATCAGAAGAGATTTCTTTGATATAATCATTACTTGCACTACAGAATGCGTCCCAACCTAAGAATATTGGAAAATGATCGGTTATACTAGTCTGTAATATTCCTGATAAGAACTTATAATTCTTGGTGGTTTTCAAGAAAATATGGTCAATACATGATCTAGACCGCTCTGTTACACGTGTTTCACAGTTTATGCATGACAAAAAACCATGATAACTCAAAGTATTCAAATAATCATTAGCATAATTTACATGATTATCCAGAATATTCAGATTAATATCACCTATCAATATTTGATACGTGGCATCAGGGAGTGAGGAAGCTGTATTGTCAATATCTCTTACAAATTGTTTAATTTTAGTAGATGGAGAACGGTATATAGCAACAATACAATACGAATCCAGACCAATATTAAATGTTATTCTTGCACTATTTGCAGAGAGTGACAATTCTTCATCGAGTACAACTCTTTCATTTTTTATTTTATTTGAATTAATCAGAACGACAATACCGTCTGACGAAGTATGAAGCGAATTAAAATAATATGTATTGAAGCCGGAGATAATAAATGGTTCATTATATAACAAATGTGTTTCTGTGAAGATAATTACATCAAAGATAAATTCAAAAGAATTTAAAAGAACACAGAACTCATCAAAATTTTTGCGTAAACTCCTTATGTTTTGGTGAAGAATTTTGAAATTGTTATTATATTGAAATAGGTTATTGACATCCTCAACATCTGTACATACTTCTGTGTGTTGTATATTATGTGATAGTAATTCATTTATCTCATTCATGTACTATATTGAATATTCAACCAAGTCGAGGATATAATTACTAAACCAGGATACAGGTATGTCCTTTGGACTTTTCACAAATATCACAGGTGAGGTTTCGTCTTTACGTATGTAAACACGACCAGCCTTGGTCCACACGTATTTGTAACCCAACTGCTTTGTATTTTTAGCAAGCCAGAAGAGGTTTTTATTAATTCTCGTCAAATGTTCGTTCACGTAAATGAAACTTTCTGATTGAAGGTAACCAATATCATTTGATTTGAGAGGTCCCTTCTTCTTCTTAGCTTGGATTACACTATCTTTTGTATATCGCGAGTAAAATTTGGCAATAATCAATGGTGGCTTGTTTGGAACATTACTATGTTTCAGTCTATGGCAGTACTCTATGTCGTCAACATTGACGTCACATCCCAGGTGGCGAGAAATGTCAACAACAGTAGCATACGGATTCTCGTTTGTTTTCATAGGTACCCCCTGTATTACGAGATTGAAATTCATTGAATATTGTTCAAGGTAATTAATTTTCGCACCGAGGGATTCATTCTCTTCTTTTAATGCTGTATTTTCTTTTTTACATGCGTTAATTTCTGTAATGAGAGCCTCGATTTTCTGCGTCTGCAATTTACTCTCTTTTAATAGTTCATCTTGCACTTGAGCTTGAGTCTTGATGGTTTTATTAATCTCTTGCAAGGCCGAAAGAATTGATTGGATAACGGCAGAAAAGTTTTGTGAAGACGACTCACCAATATTAACGATTTTTTCTACACCTGCCACTACGTCATCCAGTATATCCAGGCTATCCTGGTTATCCTCTAGGTCGGGGCAGCTGTTGGCTCGTACTGTCTTCTTCTTCTTTATTCCAGGTCTAGACATGACGTTTACTACTGATATGTTGAATCAGCGGGAGTGGAGCAAAAACACGTCCGCTCAGTTCGGCTGCTGCTGAATATTGCTTCGCTCATTCTGACGCAACTGAGCATCCACATATAACAACTATGAAACCAAACGAAAGTATTACTGTGGAACCCAATTTTGGTATACAACACACAAGTAAGCCTGCCTACCACTTTTAACACTTCAACATCACCAATTTACGAAGCGTCAATTAACTGACAATTTAAGACTTGAATGTTTTGAAGAGCGTTCGTTCGAGTGTTTGACGACGGGCGCGCTAGTTGTGAGTGGATGATATTTGAATTTGAAACTGAGAAACAACAAAATATGAAAATATGAGAAACTAGCATGAACAAAATTCAAGTTTTTGTTTTGTGTTTTCATCTATGTTCTTTTGCTGTCAGAGAGGAAGATATCTATGTTCATTTTCTGTCAGAGAGAAAGATATTGACTGCAATAGTGGAAGCAAACAATCAATTACAACTTATTTCCTGAAGAATAATTGGAGTTTTTGCAATTATTGATAAAAATAAAATGTGGTCGAGTTTTACATTGAATTAACTGGGATTTATTTAATTCAGGAAGAGATTATCAATGTGCATATGCCTACCTCCACTTTCTTTGGCTCGTTTTCTTATACCCGCTGAAGATTTTTTTTTGCGTATTTTGACGCCTGTTTATCAAACATAAAAAAAATATTTGAACAACAACTATCCATCCGATCTGGATTTAACTTCAGATTTGTTCTTTTCCAATGTGTATCCATATCAGGTAGAAATTTCGTTCATCAGACACGAAAAAAAATTGCCGTCACAAATTCAAATCCAAATTCCAAATCCAAAAATTCAAATGGACCGTGACCATTGACAAAACATATAATACGATGAACCTACAGATTTATGTTGAATCGTTTAAGTATAATAATGTAAGTATAACAACCTGATTAAACATGTATGCCTTATAAATCTATGAATATCATAAAACCCTGAAGGACCGTGACCATATTGCAACCTGTCAAAACATATGATACGATAAACCTGTAGATTCTTGTTGAATCGTTTCAGAATATGTGAGTATAGAAACCTGATCAAACATATATGCTTTTAAATCTATGAATAATCATAAAACCCTGTAGGACCGTGACCATATTGCAACCTGTCAAAACATATAATAGGACGAAACTGTAGATTTTGGTTAGAATGTGTAAGAATATTTTACTATAGCAACCTGATCAAACATTTATGCCTCATGAATCTATAAATAATCGTAAGACCCTGTAGGATCGTGATCCCATTGCAACCTGTCAAAACATATAATAGGACGAAACTGTAGATTTTGGTTAGAATGTGTAAGAATATTTTACTATAGCAACCTGATCAAACATTTATGCCTCATGAATCTATGAATAATCATAAAACCCTGTAGGACCGTGACCATATTGCAACCTGTCAAAACATATAATAGGACGAAACTGTAGATTTTGTTTAGAATGTGTAAGAATATTTTACTATGGCAACCTGATCAAACATTTATGCCTCATGAATCTATAAATAATCGTAAGACCCTGTAGGATCGTGATCCCATTGCAACCTGTCAAAACATATAATATGAGGAACCTATAGATTTCTATGAATACCTATAAGAATATAGAACTTGAGCAACATGTTCAAACATATAGCATCAATAAATCTATACAGTAGTGTAAGACACTTCAGGATCGTGAATTATTTTAACCTGTTTAAATATATGAGATTGAAAAATCTGTATATTTGTGTTAATACCTATAGAGCAAAAAAGTTTAGCAACATGTTTGAAAATGTAAGATAAATTAATCTATAAATAATTGTAAGACCCTGAAGGATCGTGATCCTGTTGCAACCTGTCAAAACATATAATACAATAAACCTATAGATGTTGGTTAAATCGTGTAAGAATATGTAAATATAGCAAACTCATCAAACATTTATGGTTTATAAATCCATAAATAATCGTAAAACCTTGTAGGATCGTAATCCTATTGCAACAAGTCGAAACATATAATACGAAAAACCTATAGATTTTTGTTAAATCGTGTAAGAATATATAAGTATAGCAACCTGATCAAACATTTATGCCTCATAAATCTATAAATAAACGTAAAACCCTGTATGATCGTGATCCTATTGCAACCTGTCAAAACATATAATATGAGGAACCTATAGATTTCTGTTAATACCTATAAGAATATAGAACTTAAGCAACATGTTCAAACATATAGCATCAATAAATCTATACAGTAGTGTAAAACACTTTAGGATCGTGAATTATTTTAACCTGTTTAAATATATAAGATTGAAAAACCTGTATATTTGTGTTAATACCTATGAGAACAAAAATGTTTAGCAACATGTTTAAACATGTGAGATAAATTAATCTATAAATAATTGTAAGAACCTAAAGGATCGTGATCATTATTTCAACTGTTCAAACATATAGGGTGAAAAACCATGTTGGTTTTATTTCGAACCTGTTTGGACCTGTAATTATAGAAAATTGCTTAGACTTGTGACATGTTTGAACCCTTAAAATTACAGTACAAAACCGATTAAAACTATACAAATCTCTTATCTGAGGGTAACTTGTACGGTTCAATCCTGCTCAAACTTATTGATAACTCTTACTGTATAATCCTGTGGTGTATAGGTTTCTACAGTTGCTCTGTTTCACCTGTTGGTCTCCTGTTGATGCATATTGGAAACGGATATATCTTGTAGAAACCTATTAAAGTGGTCTTACAGGTTTCAATATTAATTAGCACTAGGATAGGCTAACATTAGTTAACATCAAATTCAGGTCAGATTCAGGATTGAGTAGACCTACACCTTACAAGTCACCACATCAATCTGCCCATTTGATGAATTATCAGGTTATGTTTTTAGTTTAAGGCACTGAGTTTGTAATATAAACTCCACTTTTGAAGTTTGTTGATGATGGCTAGGGCCAAGAGGTTAGGTAGGGCTTTGACATTCATTTTATAACCATACTTAATAAAATCACAGTGTGAGATAATTTTTGTGTCGAGTGGATGAAGCTGCAGTTTTACGGTTCAAACCTTTCAGGTCCCAACCCTAACCATCCCGTAAGAACCCTGCAGATCGGCAGTATCTTTCACGAATAATTGACTGCTATTTTAAGTACCGGTAGGTCTAATCATACCTTAGGCCTCTACAGAGGAAAATTCCTTGAAACCATCGTTGAATGGTATTTGAATATGGGCCTATATTGAGAGAATTAAATAACAAATTGAATCCAATAATGCTACTACTCACTACCCACTACCCGGTCGTAGGTAGTGGGTAGTGGGTAGTGGCAATAGCAGTATCCGCGCTGTGCGGCTATTCCCACTACCCGGTCGTGGGTATAGTGGCACGACCGGGTAGTGGGAATAGCAGTATCCATAATTGATGGCCTAGAATGGCCTATAGATGGAACGAGGTATCAGTCACATTATAGTTTAATAGTAGGCTACAACAATCTCATGATGACTTGATCGATTTGATCACCTGGGCCTACTTATCTAGTAGAAGCAATAACGAATCTTGACGCTTTTTCCCAATGAGAGAATTCATAAATCATTATGGTATTGGTGGAATGATATTTTACCAAGACCCGGTTTTAACCGATAGTAGTGGATTAACTTGATATCACCCTTGGTTACGTATGTTGTTTTTGTACCTTGAGTAATAGTTAGAGCCTACATAATGATTCTGTAACTACGAGTTCATAAAACCGGCTCTGACTGATGTAAATTATTTCAAGGTAAGCTGTTGGTTCTGTACACTGCTCTGTTGTGAGTTTACTGTAATTTTTTTTTTACTGTCAGTAACGTTTACTGAGGGTATTTTGTCAGATAAACCAACTATTGCAAATTATTCAGGAATGGTAACAACAGTCTTGTATATCGTGAATCGTCTCTTCCGTAGCTCTTAACTTCTTCCGGCTCCATCAAGTTGAATCCGCTCAATTTGAATTTCTGAAAAATTATCGAACAGGCGTTCTGACCTCGTTTCGAGCTGAATTGTGCCGCCGAATAATCGTTCTGAGCTCATCCCCTAGCCGAGATATTTCAACTTATTGTGGGCAGAACCAGGTTGACGGGTGGCTTTGCCGAACTTGAGCAACAGCGTTAAAGTGACCCATCGTTTCTGAAAATCTTTCTCTCGGAAAATCACACATCACCAATTCTAAATCCTTCACCATGAGATCTTAAGGCCTACCACAACATATATGCGAATTTTCAGAATTTGTCCTGACATTGGAGGAGCTGCGTGAACTTGACCACTCATGTTTTGAAAATCGATTTTCTCGTAAAATTACTCAGCACAAATTAAGAAAGTCTTGGCATGAAATCTGAAGGCCTATAGCAAAAACTCCGGACAAATTTTCAGAATTTGTGCTGATAGCGGAAGAAGGGAGGTGGGTTCACGGACCCAAAATATCTTGGTTAGGAGATGAGCTCAAAACAGATGATTACCACGTCAACTTGGCTCTGCCCACAAGAAGTTGATATATCTCGGTCAGGAGATGAGCTCAGAATGATTGATCGGTGGTGAGATCGCCTTTGTGGTGCCCCGTCCAAACGATCCTTCCTTTCATCCATAGCCTTAATTGGGGAACAATGATTTTGTATGAGGTTTCGATGTTATTGAAAAAAAAAAGAGATTGAAGGGCAGCACAATTCAGCTCAAAACGATGGTCTTCGTCCGGTTTCAATCTGACGAGTTGACCTAAACCCCCATCTGATTAACACGTCAACTTGGCTCCACCCACAAAAAGGTAAAATATCTAGGTCAGGAGATGAGCTCAGAAGGAATGAAGCTCAATTCAGCTCAAAACGACAGTTTTTGTCCGGTTCTGATCCGAAGAATTGAGCGGAGCCACCCGTCAACTTGGCTCCACTCACAATAAATTGAAATATCTCGATTAGGGGATGAGCTCAAAACGATCAGAAGGCAGCACAACTCAGCTCAAAACGAGCTCAATCGATTATTTTTTAGGAATTCGAATTGGGCATAGCCAACTTGACAGAACAACGTCTTCCGAAACAAAGTCTTCAGTTATGAAACAAGTTCACATTATTTATATCTGAATAACTGATCATCCCGAGTTGAAGGTGAACAGTCGAGGAGTAATTGAAGTCATGATAGGGTTAGGCCTATCATATTCATCAATATAAAAATGAGGACAATTCATATTTCAGACCATCCCGACTTGGCTTTTTGTGGCATCCCACAGTTCTCGAAGCAAATGCTTGGATAAAGTAGGCCTATTAATTGACTACGACCTTTAATTAGTAGAGTGATAGGCCCAAATATAACTGTTCAAGCCCATCTCTCATTTTTTTCTATTTTGTATTATGATAAACTTCACATTGCTGTCAATGGAAAAAAGTGATCATTGCCCAAGAGACGTAGGCCTAGTTCAAAGTGGAAGATATCAACATTCGTGTGTTCTGTTTACTCTTATTACCAATGCTAGAAATGTACGGACGGATATATATCACAGAAATGGTTTTTACTCACACAGTGATGTGAAAAATTATAGTCACAGACAGCGCAGTTCTGATGTAGAATTTAATTAGTTTTAAGAAATTAACATGGGGTGCAAAGATCGCCCTTGTGGTACCCCGTCCAAACGATCCTACCTTCCAGCCATAGCCTTGATTTGGGAGCAATGATTCTGTATCAAATTTTGATGGTATTGAAAAAAAAAGTTCATAATAATTATTTATATAACGCACCGGTAATTAAACTTTGTTGATGCATACGGCACGCCCTAGCTGTCATAAGCAATAATGTTTCTGTCTGCGTCACCTGGATGTCACTTGCAGCAAGGGCTAGCAAACAATTTACCCCAGTAGAGCACTAGATTCAAATACAAATATGATGAACATCATGATGTATACTTCGTAGTGTTTTTCATTGCTGGTATGTAGTAAGAGATGAGGGAGGCCCAGGAGTATTCTAGGTGGGAACGGTCTATCTTGGCACTTCAACCTTCACTCAACTCGGCAGACATCTCTTCCAAATGGACCGAGACAACTTCATCGCTTGACTGAAATCACACCATTTCATTGGAATAATTTGTACTTTGAGTCACAAAAGTTTTTATCCAAGAAATCGTATATCATCACAGTTGCCCAAGCTTGCTTAGCTGAACTCATAGCCACAAGGTTATGGGGTCAGTGGTAATTATTATGATAATGCCCGTACATGTACCCACAAGTACAGGCGTAGGCTAGTTGATATTCTCAATGTATTGTACTATTGAATAGTTGTGAATCGATTCAAGACTAAGTGGATTTGTTCACAATAATAAACCGGTACATATTTTAGTGAATATGGGTGAGTTGGCCTACGTGTTCTAATTTTGCTGTACGGGTCAAATTATTATTTCAAGAGTCAAATTATATTACTTAGGTGCCTAGGCCAACCAGCAGATTCAAAAAAAATTGTGAAATCTTAGCTTCAATTACACGATATGCGTACCAGATTCAATTATGAATATCTCCAAGGAAGGTATTATGAGTAGAAATTTTGCTGTGGACCTAATAATCAGTTTGAGCAATACCGAATATTAGGTTAATGCTGTTTGCCATACAGATTACAGTAATATCACATTTTATTGTAGGCCCTAGCATTGCTTTCTGTGTGGCACTGCCAAAGTTTTGTCTTAGGCTCCTGCATTTTTCTGTGGTTTCCCACCATTAATTATTGTCAATTACTCTACATGTTTCTTTCTGAAGAATGGTAATCCATGCCAGTGTTGAGCAAATGTTAGGCCTACTTATTATCGGATGCAGCAGAACTCAATTGGTTGAGATGTCTTCATCTTGACTGGTCTATTATGCCTTCCAGTTTCTCTCATCTTCTGAGCCTTCTTCCTTTGCCACTTTTGTTTTTTTTCTTTACCCGAATACTGTAAAGTGAAAACAATTGAATGCTATGTTGAAAATATCTGTAAATGCCTAGGATCAGTCTTTTTCAGAACCTCCAGTCCATGGAATGAATAAGCAAAATCTATCGGCCAATATTGCACAGTTTATATAACTTGCCCCAGATGTGGCCTACGCCATTGTGGTGCAGTTGACTCGTGAATCACCATATTTTATGATAATTTGCCGGTAGTTTTGCATGTTGATGCATACAAGTAATAGATGTAATGCAATTCGTGAATCCAGCTCTTTCCAACTGTATTAGGCAATGTTGGAATCAATTTCATTTGAATTGGCCAATCTGAACTTTAAATACATTGTGAAATCAGTTAAGAGCCAGACTGCTATATTTACCAATTGATAACTGGATATTCAGTTATCATCTACGAGAAAGATCAGAAGCAATGCATCGAGACCTGTGGCCGAGTGGTAACACACTGAACCATCATTCGGGAGACAGGGGTTCGATTCCTGCCATGGTCGACCATCCTGAGAGGAGTATTTCGTGGTTTCCCTCTGGCGTTCAGGTTGATACTGGGATGGTTCCTTACCAGGTCACGACTGACTCCTCCCCACCATCCAAAACACCTGATAAAATAACATTCCATCTCATTCATCATCCACCGACGCCAATAGATCGTAGCCATCAATATAGTGCGTCGTTAAGACCCAATGTAGAAAGAAGCAATGCAATTACACAACTATGTTCTATACATTGAAATATGAGCCTAATATGTACGATTTGATTTGATATTGCGAATCTCAGAAATGTACACGACAACGCATGTCATGGCTAAACATGTTTGGATAGATAATATTTCAACTTGTAAGCCTATATAGGCCTACTACTTGCACATAGTAGAGTGAAATATGTCAAGCTTTGTTGAGCTTTCTAGTTTTTATGGTCACTAGAGAAGATAATAAAGAAATACGATGATAATTACCTGAATAATAAATGCCGTCGTAAATCATGCCCTCGGAACTGGCTTGAATTTGACGGCATTTACACGTAGTTTCGGCAATTCATCGTGAAGGTATTGCCACTAGAGCTGCTTCCATCATGGTGAAAATGGTATAATGTTAAAAGGATAGGAAATATGCCATGTTGCTCATCTTGTTACGTAATTGATAGTCATAGGCCCTATTCTGTTTATCCAAAGTAAAAAATTAAATTTCAGAATATATGTCAGTAGCCTGGGATGTAGGTATTGCTCGATCAAAATTGAACGCTGTCAGCCTCAAAAGGTTTAAAATAGTCGAATAATTATCAGTGTATATACCTACGGTTCACCAATACTGACCGTAAATTAAGGTAAGGAACCTAATTCTTAGGATAA
Source organism: Brachyptera risi (assembly GCA_964007535.1). Lineage (NCBI taxonomy): Eukaryota > Metazoa > Arthropoda > Insecta > Plecoptera > Taeniopterygidae > Brachyptera > Brachyptera risi. Next base: position 1,006,395 of record OZ023335.1, on the reverse strand, counting down.
ATATAAGAAAAGATGGTATTGGACAGATGATTAACAAATTAATGGTGGCAATATCTTCAAAAACTAAGTCAGGGAAGCCTAGCCTATGAAGCATAATATGTAATCTCCAATACAACTTCAATTATGTCGTATAATATTTGGCGCTGATACTTTCCTTGAAGTTGGCTTGTATAGATTCGCTTGTCGATTTTGACTGAATTAAAAAAGGCTTGTTTTATCACTCAAATTACTGATAAATCAGATTAAAAGCAGAAGAAAACATAAACACATCCGTTGTTTATAACACGTTACCATGGTTACGAGAAAACCAAAAGTGGAGATACCCACATTTTTTTCGGTTTTTAATTAATTATGAAATATTTAGGCTACGTGGACAAAAGTTATTATCGTATGGCCTTAGATTCTAACTAATAACAACTTTTAAGGGCTTATATTTCTAATTCACGTGGAAAACCAGCGATTCTATTAACGCGTAAGCAAAAGTCTACGCCACAACAAGAAGTGGGCGTGGCCAAACAGTTTTCCCTTAATTCAATAATTAGAAAATATACAGGCTATGTGGACAAGTTTTATTACTACGTTGTCGAAGATTGTAAAAATTTGCATAATCCAAGCTCAATTATTTTCAATTAACGTAGAAATTCAGCGATTCTACGCGACGAAGAGGTTTTTTCGGTCCTTTCTGAATCAAAGATATAAGTGTGTTTCCACAGTGTGGAAACACCCTCTCTCTTACCTCCCTCCTCAATCTTACCCTTTTACTCTTTCTCTCTCTCTCTTACTCTGTCTCTCTCTGTCTCACTATCTATATTTTTCTCTCTCACTCTCACTCTACATTTCTCTCTCTCTATCCATCTCTGACCGGCACATGTAGCTGAGTGGTAAACGCACGAGTTCGCTCCATGTGATCTGGGAGGTTAAGGGGAATATCGGACCCGGTTCGATCCCTGCCACTGCCCATCTTTACAGGGTTTTTCGTGGTTTCCCTCTGTAGTGTAGGCTAATGCCAGGATGGTTTCCACGATATAGGCCATGACCGCTTCCTTCCCACTATCCTTCCCGATACCTAAGAAACCTTCATCTCATCATCCCATCATCTCATCAATCATTCATTCGACGCCAATAGATCTTAATTCAACATTATAGTGCGTCGTTGAAATCCAATCTATCCATCTCTGTCGATCTCTCTGTGTCTCTGTCTCTCTCCCTCTCTCTCACTCTTACTCTATATTTTTCTCTCTCACTCTCTCTCTTTCTCGCTCTCTTAAAGCCACTTCACACGATCGAATAATTTCAGAAAAGAAGAATACCTACATTCCTATATTGCCACTACACGAGAACTGAAATATTGCAATTTCATGCACTAATTTAACAAAGTTGAAATACGCTCACCTTTTCTGCAATCTTCCACCTAGCCAACCAATGAGTAAAGAGCCTACGGTCACGTGCTTTTCCGTTGACTCCGTATGGGTCTACAAACCGTGGGCTACGTCGTTATCCAACATTGAACGGAAAAAAAAGATAAATCGCCAATTTGACATTGGCTTTTTAATTTTCATGTCATGTTATATCGATTCTGTATGAGCAAGCACTTATCTGGGTGCAACAAAACTGGAAAATGGCACATCACAATTGTTGTGGTTGAGTTTGGTCAAGTGGTAAAGTTCAACGCGTTGGTAAAGTTAGGTTACATGTGAATTCCTAGTTGCGGTACCTTGACACTGGAAGCGCGCAGGAAAGTAGAAACTCCGAAAGTCGATCGATCTGAATTCTAAAATCTAAAAAAGTTCTCAAATGTTGCCCACAAATGTCGCTACTGAGATTGAAATTTCGCAACAGAAATTTTGAGCGCCATTACACCATTAAAAATGATTATTCTTTGCAATTATTGAAATTTTATGTACAACGAAAATTGATCGTTTGAAGAGTGTTTTACTCAGGTCCGTTTCGCTGGCACCCCCAAATCGAAATGGTCGAATTATTTTTTCGCCAGTCATTTGTGCTTCGTTTGTGCTTGAAACCGCATCGTTTGTGCTCAACTTGCTCGCCTACTAATTAGAATTTAATTCGGGGGTGCCAGCAAAACGCCAGCACCCACAATCAAAAAGTCGACTTTTTTCTCGCCAATTGTTCGTGCACGTTTGTGCTTAAAACCGCATCGTTTATGCTCAATTTGTTTGCCCGCTAATCGAGGATTAATAAGGGGGTGCCAGTAAAACGACAGCACCCCCAAATCAAGAACGGCCGAATTGCACCTCCCGAATGACAAAATGGATTTTTTTTGTCAATCGTTTGTGCTTCGTTTGTGCTTGTTTGTGCTCGAAACCGTATCGTTTGTGCTCAACTCGTTCGCCCGCTAATTGGAATTTAATTTGGGTCGCCAGCAAAACGACAGCACCCCCAAATCGAAAAATCCATATTTTTACCCCGACAATCGTTTGTGCTTCGTTTGTACTCTAAACCGCATCATTTGTGCTCAACTCGTTCGCTGGCTAATTAGGGATTAATTTGGGGTGCCAGTGAAACGACAGCACCACCAAAACGGATTGCACCCCCAAATTGGAAGGAACAAAATTATTTTTTTGCCAATCATTTATGCTTCGTTCGTGCTTGTTTGTGCTTGAAATTTCATTGTTTTTGCTCAACTCGTTCGCCCGCTATTCAGAATTCAATTTGGGTACTAATTCTAATTAATTCTGATTAGCGGGCGAACAAGTTGAGCACAAACGATGCGGTTTCGAGCACAAAGAAACAAACTATTGGCGAGGAAAAGAGTCAACTTTTTGATTTGGGGGTGCTGTCGTTTCGCTGGCACCCCCAAATTAAATTCTAATTAGCGAGCGTACGAGTTGAGCACAAACTATGCGGTTTCGAGCACAAACGAAGCAAAATGGATTGACGCGATAAAAAGTTGTTTTTTTATTTGGGGGTGCTGTCGTTTTGCTGACACTCACAAATTAAATTCTAATTAGCGGGCAAACGAGTTGAGCACAAATGATGCGGTTTCGAGCACAAATTAGGCACAAACAACTGGTGAAAAAATAAACGACTTTTTCGATTTGGGGATGCCAGCGAAATGGACCTGTTTTACTCTGTCTCTGTCTCACTCTCACTCTATATTTCTCTCTAGCTCTCTTCCTCCCGTTCTATTTATCTCTATCACTCTTTCTATTTCGCTCTCTCTCTTTCCCCCCTCTCTTTCACTTGGTCTCTCTCTGTCACTGTCTCTCTGAATCTCTCTCTCTGTCTCTACCACTCTGTCTTTCTCTCTCTTTAACTCTTCCCCTCGTTATTTATCTCTCTCTGTCTTTCTTTCTCTTTCTCTCTCACTCTCTCTCTCTCTTCATTTATGTATGATTTTTACAACTAACTGTACTGATTACTAAGATCTATTGGCGTCGGTGGATGTTGAATTGGATGATACAAAAGGCTATTAAATCGGATGATTTTGGGTTGTGAGAAGGAGTATGCCAGGACTTGTTTAGAAACCATCCCAGTATCAACCTGAATGACAGTGGGAAACCACGATGCATCTTTCCGGAGGGTCGACTGCGGAGGGAATTGAACCCCGGTCCTATGAATGACGGTTCAGTGTGCTAGCCATTCTTATTTCTCCATCTCTCTCTTGTACCCTCTTGCCCTCTCCATCTCTCAGTTGCTCATCCACCAGTACAATGAGTTTAATTTGTGGTTTTAAGCTGGCCTTCCATGAATGCGATTTGCTCAACAGCTCAACAATCGGAAATCGCGTCGCTCTCGTCACTGATTGGTTGTTTCATCATCATGGTGGCTTAAAAAACTGCTCAGCGAATAGCTCGTTCATGATGGGCCAGCTTCACAGCATATGTCAGTAATATTGTTTTCCACGCTTTTCATTCTTATCCGTGAGAAGCAAGCTCAAATTCTGTTTTTAAACTATTCACAAAAAATACACTGACGGTCACAAGATTCTGAAAATATATTCTAACCTTCACTTATTGTACCGTAACTGCTCATTTATTTATGTATTTATATATTGTCCAACTTGCAAATGCAGCTATGTGCAGTGGCAAGACTATAAACTACTTATGCTACAACACAATTCGAATATGGTACACAACACAAAATCAACACTCAAATTGAATCCAATATAAAACAAGGGTGAGCGAGCTCACCCTTGGACGCCCTCATATAGAAAATTGAACCTCAAATTGATTGCTTCTGTAAACATAAAACCTTAAATAGATTCTTCTGTGAAAATAAACTCCTACCGGTACATTGATTGTTTCTATTGACAGATGTCTTAGATACATTGCTTCTATTCACAAAAAAACGTTACGTGATTTCTTCTATTGACAGAAAATCCTGAATAAATTCTCTCATCAACAGACTAGAGTAGGCATACTTTTGATATCTTACTTATAGGCGTAATAATCTAAAACTTCAATTGAATGCTTATTTACATATATATATATATATCTATATATATATATATATATATATATATATATATATATATATATATATATATATATATATATATATGTGTGTATATATATATATACATATATATATATATATATATATATATATATATATATATATATATATATATATATGTATATATATATATATATATATATATATATATATATATATATATATATATATATATATATATATATATAAATATATTGCTTCTAGCGAAATAAAAACTTGTATTACAACCTTGTATTGTATACAGAAACCTAAAAAAAAAGTATGAAAGCAACATTTGTATGTTTAGTGGTCTTAGTTTTGTGTAGCACACATGGTGTTGATAGTCAACATGCATATTATTCTCAAAACATGAACAAATGGCCTAAAGTCCATTCATATAAGCGTGTTAGTGATGCAAAGATTCAACTTGAACCACACGATACACAAAATTACCAAATATGTTTCAATTATATTATTTAGATCCTATTTGGATTTATTGAATTCAAATTATTCATGATATATGTTATGTATTATTATTTAATTAGTCAGAACACGTATTTAAAATAGTGAAATTTGATCAAATCCACCAAACTTTGTACAAGTACAGTTTCCAAATATCAAACATGAGAATCAAACATGATTCCAAATACCTTGAAAGTGCTTAAATGCTCTGGGGTGCCATATAAGAACAGAATGAAACAAAAATTTACAAAAAGTTTTTTGCAACATATTTTGATTTGATTGATTTTCACAATTTCACATGATTGTTCTTACTAATCAAATACAAATAAATAACATATATCTTCTCTATTATTAAAATCCTGGGAGGAAGAACGTGTTGTATGTGTGTGTGTGTGTGTGTGTGTGCCTGTGTGTATGCAATGCCTTGTAGGCCGGGGGCTTCTGCTGCAGTGGGTGCTCGGTAGTGTCGGATGAGGAGGGGAAACGGCCTTGAGATGGGGAGGCCGCTGAGCGGTTGTCAGGATTGGCCGTGCGAGGGTGTCGACTGTTTACGCTGCGTCTCGTAATCAGTTGACCTATCAGTCACCCCGCTTTGATGAATACGAAAATATGGGCCTTCGTAAGGCAGGTAAAGAAAGAGCAAATATCTTGAGATCCCGGCATCCGATCACCGTGAAATATGCGGCCATAAATATTGGCGGTGTCAAGGGCGAGACAAACGAGGGACCATATGGGTGCCTTGGGACGGGTAATGTAGATTATATGCAAACGTGTGATATCAGCAACAGTTTCTTTCTGGCATTAGCATAAACAACATAATTGCAGGCCGTAAAATAGTGAACGGCCAGCACACTACAAAAATGTGATATCACACATGCATTCTGAGAGAGAGAGAGAGAGAGAGAGAGAGAGAGAAGAGGGTGGGAAGGCAGGGGAGGAGGAGACAGCTGCTTACATTCGAAATATTTGACTATCGTAAGAGTGCAGCATATAATTATAACAACACTTAATACTATAAATATCATTCGTCTAAATAAGCATAATCGCGCACTCTGCAGCAGAGGTTTCCAACTCTCAGGCAGTACACTTCTTCACGGTCTTTCTACAAATATAAAAGAACTACCCATAAATCAATACAAATCGATTATTAAAGAGCATCTAATGATTGATAGTTTTCATGTTGTTCAAAAATATGCAGAAACCAGATTTAGTAATGACTGTTGCACGCATTAGCAACCAAGTACTAATGCGACTTGCAGGTAATGCTAACACTACTGGAGTATGCACGGCCTTTGTAAGGTACACAAAGTCAAAGCGAACATATTATGAGTACCAACATAATAATGGCCCGTCGTCACGACGGACTTAACGTTCTAGTTATGAATAATTTGAATACTAGGCCTATATCATATTATGTTATATGTACAACAAAATGTTAAGAGGCAACAGTCCCATAACCTTATTAGTTTTTTTTATTCACAATGAAAGTAGTGAAGTTATGGAACTAATTTTGCTAGGCATGATTGAGAGCTTAACAAATTAAATATGTTGTATATGTTGAATATTTTTGTTCCAAACCAAATTGATATTTTGCTATAGAAATAGGCCAGCGTTTGTGCCAAGTCTATCACTATAGTGTTTTCAATAATCTGAACTATTGCTTTTTATATGGCATTTTTTTCTGAAATTCCAATATTAAGTTGCCTCGTAACATTTTTCAAATGTAAATGTAGGTATGTGATGTGATTTTCTGACAAATAATTTAATTTTTATGCCATCTGAAAATATAACATATGAATTAAAACTCTAAAGGTGTGCCGTGGGCATGAATTTATCACACACTATAAGCGCATTTCTAACAATTATTATTATTATTATTTAACTCTTGCAAATGCACATAAATGCGCGGTGGCAAGTTCCCTAAGTAACCCTATCCCACCATCTCCTTAACCCTCTGACGGAATAACTTTAACCTGATTTCATCCCCTTCAAAAACATTTCTACTAAGCCCATTCCAGTCCCTACCTGTCCTATTTAAGAAAGAGAATTTACCGACATCTAATGTAGCCCCCTTTATGACTACCGCTCTATCATGACCCCGCCTACCTCCATACCCTGACTTATTTCTTTTTATCAACTCATGCAGCTCCCCCCACCCCCCCTCTCCCTCCAGTACCCTGAAGAAATTACATAAACGATCCTCCTTCCTCCGTATTTCCAATTTCTGCCACCCCAGGTCTCTCATCATCTCAGTTGGACTCTCCAACATTCTTACCCTCTCCCCCCTTTCATTCTCATCCCATTTCCACCTCCTAACCCTACCTGTAACCCTTCTCACAGCAATCCTTTGAACCCTTTCCACATCCCTTATCTCACCTAATCTATAAGGATCCCAAACTGAACTAGCATATTCTACCATGGGACGCACTAACGAGAAATATGCTTTTTCCTTAATCTCCATACCTGCCCCCCTAAGTTGCCTCATTACAAAGTTTGGTGCATTTATACTCTTTTTTACTATTCTCTCAGTCTGACTCCCCCACCCTAGACGCCTATTAAATACCACCCCCAAATACTTGTAGTTTTCCACCAACTCCAGCGTCTTCCCTCCTACCTCATACACTACATCTGTCCTCATGTTTCTCTTACCGAATGTGACTAACTTGCACTTTCCTGTATTCAACCCCATCTTGTTTGACTGAACCCAACGATTAATTGCCGCTAAATCTACCTGAAGAGCTACTACATCCTCCTCTGTAATGATTTCCCTATATAACACACAATCATCTGCAAATAACCTTATTTTCGAATCAACAACACTAGTCAGATCATCTATATATAAATCAAACAATAAGGGACCCAACACACTACCCTGTGGAACTCCTGACGTAACCTTAGTCTCACTTGAAACCTCTGAACCCACCCGAACTCTTTGCACTCTATCCTGAAGAAAGTTTCCAATCCAATTAACCAACCCAGCATTCCCAACGGACATTTTTAACTTCCCTAATAATATATTGTGATCTACCTTATCAAAAGCCTTCTCGAAATCTAAAAACACTGCATCAACACGTCCCCCCCTATCAACTACCCCAGCCAACTCTTCTGCAAAACCTAACAACTGCGTCTCACATGAATAACCCTTCCTAAACCCATGCTGCACTTTTGAAATACTCCTTCTTTCATCTACCTTCTCCACTACTCTCTTAATAACCACCCTTTCCATTATCTTACACACATGCGATGTTAAACTAATTCCCCTGTAGTTGTCTACCCTACCCCTTTGCCCTCCCTTTGAAATTGGAACCACCTCCGCTTTTTTCCAAACTTGCGGTACTCTACCTGCTGTGAGTGAAGCTTGAAACAACCTTAGCAAATAACCTACAACTCCCCTACCCGCTAATTTCAGTAGATCGCTTTGCACCCCATCTATGCCTGGCGACTTCCCACTTTTAAGTTTCCTTAATACATTCCACACTTCTCTCTCTGTAAGCAGAACCTCCTCCCCATCCCCCTCTATTGCTTCCTCCTCCCCCATAATTCCATTCGCATTGAACACTTCCCCATAGAATCTATTTAAAGCTGCTGCCTTCTCTATGTCCGTTTTCCACTCATTCCCTACCTGATCAACTAAAGTTGGCAACTCCCTGCCACTACCTTTCTGACTAGAAACAAACCTATACATTCTATTCCAGCTACCTTGCACATCACGTTCATTGAACATACCCCCCATGAATCTTTCTTTTGCCTCCCTCTTAGCCCTGTTTAATTCCCGCCTTAGTTCCTGGACCACCTCCTTTCCCTCCCCTGACGCCCTCCACTTCCTACTCATCTTTCTACCCCTCCTCTTAAGCCTCCTAACCGTACTATTATAGTAAGCCGGATCTGCATTTGCCTGTAGCACCTTATAGGGAACCAACTTATCCCTAACCTCTTCATATATTTTCTGAAAATTGAACCACAGCCCTTCAATATCATCCATGTCTATCTCGCACCACTTCTCAAACCTATCCTCAAAAGCTTTTCGAACCTCCCTTGCCTGCACCCTTTTGTAACCCCAAACTTTCTTCCCAATAATCACAGAAAAACTGAAACACCTAAAGTTTGTAGAAAATAAGTGTGGGAATTAATTCGAATTTATTGTACCCCAAATATTATCATGTTTATGTACGCTGAAATAGCCAAGACCCATTGCGAATATTCCATCTCTTACCGAGAACCGACTTTCGAAGTGCCGTCAAAATGCGTACAATTCATATATAAATTTGCGTCGGTTAAAAATCTATATGTTTGCAGTTCACCTTATGAACATTGTAAGTACAAACCTCGTAGACTAACATGCAAACTATAATTTCTTCCAAATATAGTTAATCTAGATTTTTCCCCTCAACATTGTTTAGGATTAGCTGGGACGCCTCGACGTTATTCTGATTATCCTAATGCTAAAACACTACTTGAAATCTGTATGATAAATAAATCATGCTGTGAAGCTCGTTTTGTGTGTTATAACTCACATGGAACTAGACGCATCATTGGGATGGGAACACATACATTAATTAGTCTGTATAACCCGACTTGAAGAAGTAAAAATAATAATACGATGTTGATAGGTATGACTGACTTGATCGTTGTCAAATACAGTTTCAAAGATGACGAGATCTGTTGGTTGCGCTATGGGCAATCTAAAAATCTCCCAGCGGGGCTTTTATGGGGGGGCTCGGGCCACTATAGAAGGCAGACCCCCCCAACCCCCCCGTGCACGGTTGAAGTTTACCCAACATCCATGGTGGTTGGCCCACCTAGAGTTTACAGTCTCGAACCGCGCCTTTCCACACCAAGCATGAGAGGACATGGAATGTAAGTCTCATTTTACCATCACTGCATAGTCTTGCTCTGAAGATTTCTACGGCACGACAATCATATGATTGTATTTTTTCGGATTGGCATAAAGAAATTTCAGTGAGTAGTTCTAGATAAAAAGTATACATTGTGCTAATAATTTCCAATATATTTTTTATTTTTTTTTATATGTAGGCCTATCGTTTACAATTTGAAAATGGATAAATCCCCGCGGAAATCCGCAGGCAGTGCCGCAACGTCCAACCTGAAATCAAATGTTTTTGTTCAAATTATGCTGTTCAGTGACTATAAAACAATTACGTTGGACTAAATTATGTTATGTATTGTGCTCTTTCATGTACCGTTATAGACCATGTTATGTGAGAAAAAGTGAATGTTAGTTACAATATTTTATTCACTAACATATGAAAAATATTGTGTGCAAATGATATATAAACTGTACAATTTATTTGGACTGACTGACTAATAGAGGATTTAACTTTCATGGAATTGAACTATGTTGACATTTTGCGATATCTATGTCATATTTTATATCATATATTATATACAATCATATCTATGTTGTACTGTGTGTATGTGTGTATGATATATAATTATGTGACATCTATTTCAAATTACCATATTTTCAAGGCATACAAATATATTGAAACATTACTATGGATACATTAAAGATAATTGAAAAAATAATTGAATGAACTATATTGCCAATAGCAACAAGAGGATCCAGGTCATATTCATGGGGGGGGGGGGGGATTTCAGTATGAAAAAATGCCACAAGAGAAGAGTTATATGCAACGGCGCGTTTTCGTTTTGCCATGCCCTGCAGGGAAATTTTGGAGAATGTTTTTTTTTGTATACGATTCCACGGGTCTTAGGAACTACACGAAATTTCAGAATTACGTGGATTTTAACAAAACTAATTTTGCCAAATGGCTGTTCCAAGCAAATAAAATGCTGAATAAATCCATCATTCAATAATAGTGATATTTGAATATAAAAACATTAACTCTATCCAGTTCTGTGAATAAAATACCATTAATTTGATTTGTGGAATACGATTACTAATAGAAAGTCACAAATGGGCGCCGATAGCGCCCTCAAATTTGGTCACCGGGCAACCGCCCTCTTTACCCACCCCTAGAAACGATCCTCGTCGTTTTTATCATCATTATTCACAAACATCTTGATATATAATTCAAACCCTGAAAGAAGCACGGTAGTGTTGTTTGTTGATTCTTGCTGACTAAACTACATAGGCCTACTAGATCTGACATTTTGAAACAGTAGGCCTACTCCCAATTCATTCTCAATGCAATTATGTCAAATATGAAATCATGGCATACATATAGCTTAATAGATATTTATTCCTTCTCTCATCCTTTTTTTTTCTCACTTTCATTCTTTTCTTCTCTAACTATTTTTTCCCTTTTTTCATTCTTCCTATTTTTTTCGTTGCTTTTGATTCATAAGGGGTTAATTGGCCCCCCGCCTCTCCCCCTGAATTGAGTTGATCAAGAAAAATGAAAATATAAAAAAAATTAAAAAAAAAACAGGTTTGCTATTTATACAGTCTATGTAGTCAGTAATTGTTATGAAGAAGCCAATCAGTCGTCAAGTAGCTCTACTCACCTCAAGCTGACGCGATGCTCATGTGGACGCCGACGTCGGCGCCTGCCTGCAGGCCTCGCGCGGGGATCTCCCCCCATCCACTGTGGGGCCTGGCGACCACCCTGGTGTCCAGCCCGGCGACCACCCCGGTGTCCGGCCCGGCGACCACCCTGGTGGCCGCCATATACGCCCCAGTCTCCGGAATAGCTTCCCCAAGAAGTGCCTTGAGCACCGCCCCGACCCCGATGCTGGCCTAGAGCATACAATTTAATATCATACAGAATCACACTTATTTCAATTGATACACAGCAATTTTTCATTATTACACATACATGAAGAAATGAAACTCTTCTACTTTCATGAAGAAACTTTTAATTTTTGTTACAAAAATTTTACATTTTCCAAAAAAAATGATTTACACGAATCGAGACCACGAACACAGATTTATGTGTAAGCCAATCAAAGCATTTCTCTTTTTTTTTTTTTGCTTAGTTCGACCCCACCAACAGCTGGGAAAGACGAGTGTACCTATGATTAGGTGATAATGATACGATGAAGTGATGAAAGGTGGAAGGACTTGTCAAACACGAATGTCTAGAGTGGGACTCGAACCCGCGACCCTTTGGTTTCAGATGTCAATGCAACGTCATGAATAATGAATATTATATAGGTTATGCAAAATGAACTATCTTAACTACACTTATGAAAGTATCTTGCTTACCGTCACGACTACTCCTGACACTTGTGACGGCAAGTATCGGGGTCGGGGGAAGGCTCTCCGTTACCGGTGTCCTGACAACCAGGGGAGGAGTTTTTGGACCCCTCACCCTGGCTGTCGCCTCCATCAGGGCGTCAAACACCTCATTCAGATCTGAAAATGTTTCAACATTGATAACAACAATAATAATAATGGGTATGTGTGTATTTATAATCATGATTAAATTATTATTGGAAAAAAAAATGATATATATATATATACATATATATATATATATATATATATATATATATATATATATATATATATATATATATATATATATATATATATATATATATACATATATATATATATATATATATATATATATATATATATATATATATACATATATATATATATATATATATATATATATATATATATATATATATATATATATATATATATATATATATATATATATATATGAATATAATATTTGATATAGGTCCGGTATTACCAAGTCTAGTTAGCAGTTATCTGAGAGTAGATGAAAACAAATAGCATAGGTAACCATGGTGATAACAAGTTTGAACTTTCAGATAAAGGCCAACTGGACTTGGTAATAGCGGGCCATATATATATATATATATATATATATATATATATATATATATATATATATATATATATATATATATATATATATATATTATATATATATATATATATATTTATATATATATATATATATATATATATATATATATATATATATATATATAAATATATATATATATATATATATATATATATATATATATATATATATATATATATATATATATATATATATATATAATACATTCAATATAGAATGTATATAAAGGTACAGCACGTGATGATGATTATCATCACGTGCTGTATATTTCAACAGAAAGTCATGTTCTCACATTCCCGCCTTCTCCTATAAGTTTTAATCCGGAGAACAGTGTAATTGGTCGTGTATGACCATAGTGCATCACATGGTAACCGAGTTCTTAAACAGGTGGAACGTATCTCTACACCTCAACTTCCATCTGTACCATTTCACACACATTGATATCACTGAAGGATGGGATAGTTCAGGTGGTTAAGAGCAGTTGCGGATCAAGCAAAAGGTCCAAGGTTCAATTCCCGACGAGGTGGTATTTCTCAGTGATAATAACTAATATATATATATATATATATATATATATATATATATATATATATATATATATATATATATATATATATATATATATCCATGTATGTATGTATGTATGTATGTATGTATGTATGTATGTATGTATGTATGTATGTATGTATGTATGTATCTATTTATATATGTATATATATATATATATATATATATATATATATATATATATATATATGTATATATATATATATATATATATATATATATATATATATATATATATATATATAGAAATATATATATATATATATATATATATATATATATTTATATATATATATATATATATATATATATATATATATATATATGTATATATATATATATATATATATATATATATATATATATATATATATATATATATAGAAATATATATATATATATATATATATATATAAATATATATATATATATATATATATATATATATATATATATATATATATATATATTATATATATATATATATATATATATATATATATATATATATATATATATATATATATATATATATATATATATATATATATGTATATATATATATATATATATATATATATATATATATATATAACGCATACATTTGAAAGTTCTTGAAAAAGGAACACGTTCCTTTTAAAAAGTTACTTCTCAACACTGTATGTAGGCCTATACTGTACCTATTTTCGCTCTAATTGGTTGACGGTCAGTGGACGGCTTGTCTGTGAAAAAAAAGAATGTTCATAAGACCGGATAAGATCGTAATTCTCACATTTCATTCACTCTCATGTATATCCTTTCCATATTGTAATCAATCAATGGGCCTAATATTCAAGACCTAGTATACTCTTGAATTTTCACCGAGGGGTGAACTAAAAAAAAAAATCACATGAATAAAACAAAATCACCCAAATCAAGAAAGAATCATGCGAATGGAAAAAAACAAGTGAATAAAAAAAGAAAGTAAAAAAAAAATCAAAAACATCACGTGAATAAAAAAAATCATGCAAATGAAAAAAAATCACGCAAATAAAAAATAATCACGACAGTAAAAAAAATCAAGGATCAAGTGTAGGCCTACAAAAAATATTAGTTGTTAACCCGTTGATTTTCACTGTAAAACACACATTGCACCTGCCACAGTGCTAGAGACTTTCATTTCCACTATTTTTTCACGGTCAAGACACAATGTAATTTATTGAAAATTTCACAACTCCAAGATAATGTTATGCTCTTTAATTAATGTGACATCCCATTTTTTTGAATTCAGTAATTTTCAAAATGATACGTCAATGAATTTCATCTCATTCTTGTTGATCATTGACGTATCATCTTGAAACTGATGGAATTCACAGAAATATCATATACATTAAAGAGCATAAAATTACCTTGGAGTTGATATAGGCCTATTTTTTTTCAATTACACTGATTCGTGAACATGGAAAAAAATAGTAAAGATGAATTTCTTCATTTTTATAAGCACCGTGCACATTTAAACTACCATGGACAAATTTTTTTAATACTGCCCAACGACTTCACGACACCTACGCTATGCGAGGGCACGAATACGATATACGAGGTGATAATGAAATGATTATAGGTATAAGGACATTTCAAAAAATATGTCCAGAGCGGGTCACGAACCCGCGCCTATCGTCAACGCAACGTGTCTCAACTCTTGGCCAAACGGACGGCAGCAGTCATTAATTTTGCCAGTAATCCTATATCTAACCATACAATACAATTCTTGTCAAGTCTACATTAATATTTTATGTAACAATTATGTTATTCTGTCCATGTGGCAACTTTTATTATGTGAAGTGGTAGTATTACATGATGTTGATACTCTGAAATATATATTATTAAACTAATTAGTTGGCTTTCCAAAATTTATATCAGACAAGTCTTCATTACTAGTTGGATCTACTGCTATTAAGATTTAACCCTGCGTGGTATTTAATAACTTTATAGTCTCACGATTTACAATTGAATGTTAAAGCAATTCTTGTGAGTAATGTTTATTACATAAATTTCGTACCTTTTCATTTCAAGAGAAGTATGTTAAGGCTCAACATGTCAAATATCAGTCTAGCGTTTGAAATAGTTGGCTAGAAGCCAAAGAAATAACGAATTACTAGATTTTGAGATTGTGAACACACAAAATGAAATTTCAATGAACAACAATCACTTACAATAATTGAAAAGTCATATTACATTACTTTTAATGTAAAAGTTTATCACGAGCATCATTCATGGTACCTAATTACTATCTTGTTTATAATCTTCAAGATAAATTGTACGACTAACAAAAGTTTCAACTTTCATTGTTGCTATGACCATCACGGGATAAGCAACATTGCATAAGTCCCATCCTTTTAACATTAGGCCGTTTTCACCATGGTGGAATCAGCGCGCTTTCGTGTACATTTCTGAGATTCGTAATTTCAAATCAAATCGTACATATTAGGCTCGTATTTCAATGTATATAACATAGTTGTGTACTTGCATTGCTTCTGATCTTTCTCGTAGATGATGAGTAGGCCCTAATCATCTAGTTATCAATTGATAAATATAGCAGTAGGGCTCTTGACTAGGGGTCTAAATGCTTTTACAGACGTATTTTAAATTTAGATTGGCCAATTCAAATGAAATTTATTCCAATATTGCTTAACGCAGTTGGGAAGAGCTCGATTTACAGATTGCATTACATCTATTACTTATATAGATCAACATACAATAATACCAGCAAATCATCATAACATTTGTGAGGCGGCATCCCTTTGATATACGCATGGTGCGAAAGGAAAGCGCCATGCTGCTTATCCCGTTACGTTATTGATAGTCATAGATTGTTGTTATATTTCCTTGATTTCAGTCCAGCCTACTGTTGAGCTAGATGTATCTAT
Organism: Brachyptera risi; assembly: GCA_964007535.1. NCBI lineage: Eukaryota > Metazoa > Arthropoda > Insecta > Plecoptera > Taeniopterygidae > Brachyptera > Brachyptera risi. Next base: position 990,170 of record OZ023335.1, on the reverse strand, counting down.
TTACATAGGTCTAAATTAGGCATATGTAAGATTGTGGCAATCCGGTGTAACACAAGCCGATGTGATTTGTCAACACCAATTGGTTTCTTAAAACTAGATGTGTTTGATAAATTTTCTCTACATCTGCTCAAGAAGTGTCTTCACGTATTCTATTTTTTGTTTTATACACTAATTCCATGACAATAACTGTACATGTATAGACTTATTGCAATCGAAGCAAAACACATGGTTGTCTGTTTTAGGTAACACGGGGGTTTTGACCCCATTGGACTCTGAAAACCAATTCAACATGAAGATTCGTAAAATAAGTTTTACTTGGTCTACAGTAACTATACGAGAACAAAAATTGTATTATGTACACGAAGAATTCGAAGCGTTTTATTGCTCAATAAACTATAAGGCAGGCATAAGCATATTGTAGTGTATTCCATCAGTGGTATACAATAATAACAATAATAATGATAATAATAATAAGTCTTTATTTGTGCGGCGGGGTTAAGCCGCAATATGGCTACTCTTCCTTTGGGCATATTGTAAATAAATTGTATAACAGCTGAAATACCTTCATATAGTTACTAGGATTTATCCTTGCGTGTTTTCAATAACTTCTTATGCTACGTTGTGATATGACAAATATTATAACAACAATTATTCTAATTTTCTTACCTTTTTGAAAAACCACAGTACCGGTAGGCCTACGACGTTTGCCTCCGTCCATTTCTGAGTGCTGTCTGTTGAGTGATTGCTTGGTGCTTGTGCGTTGCGCAGTCAAAATATGGTATAACTTTGAAAAGAGGGGGGGGGGGGGAGATCTTGTAATTGGAGGATTTATTTGCATCATCTGACGGTAAGGTATTGAGCATTATTATTGGTCGAGACAAAATTTCGACTTGGAATGAATTGACAACGTTGTAGGGTAAAGTATTATTATCAAAGAATATTGAAGAATATGCAAGTCGTCTTCATAAGACGTAGTGATGCCAGCCATGGGTTCGGTTCCATTTTCACATGCCCCATTCATTGGTCAATAGCGGGCCGAGATGTGCGTTTAATAGAACTCGCGAACAATTTCAGTATCATATCATGGCTTTTTGGATTCAACTGTGCAGTGGAATGAAATGACAGATTGCCCTTTGAAATTAGAAACCGTACATAATTATTTTGAATTGTGTTATATTTAAACAATTCCAATGTATATTACAGAATGGCTACCTACGTTCATTATATCAAATATTTTAAACTTAATAATATTCGTAATAAGCTCTATATGAAGCTTGCAGTTATGCACTCTTCTTACACCTAGGCCTAGACCTACATCTTTATAAAATTAATCACTAATTACTATTAGGACCTACAGCTATCTTGGTGCATTATTGGTGTATACTCTATGGATGATTTGAAGAAATATTGAAACAATATGTTGAAGAACAGTATGGGTGGATTGCAGAAACGGAGTTTAAACCCCGGCCTACCTTAGACGCCGTCCAAGTAAGAAATTGCATTGTGGCTGCAATGCAATTTATTACTTAGGCGGCGTCTCAGGTAGGCCGGGGTTTAAACTCCGTTTCTGCAATCCACCCTATGGATTTAGGAGAGGACGATCGACAATAGACGTAATTTTCACCATACGACAGTTGATGGAGCAGCAGTGGGAGAGAGGTCAGGTGATGCTTATGGCTTTCTTGGACTTGGAGAAGGCATATGATAGGTTGCCAAGAGAAAAAGTGTGGGTGTTTGGTAAAGAGAGGAATAGGCAAGGAGTTGGTTGAGCGAATAAAAAGTATGTATCGGAACAGTGTGAGCTGTGTGCAGTCGGGGGTAGGAAGATCGGAATGGTTTAATTCAAGTGAAGGGCTACGACAAGGGAGTGTATTGTCACCAATGCTGTTCATCATAGTGATGGACGAGCTGCTGAAGAAAGTGACCAAATGAGAGTGGTGATACTCGAACATTAATTTATGCTGATGATGTGGTGGTTTGGGAAGAAACTGGAGAGAAAGTGCAGTGAAAAGACGGAGAACTGGAGAAGTTGGGTGTGAGAATAAGTGAAGAGAAGAGCGAAGCTATGACAATGGAAAGGAAGAAGATTGGACACGGTAATGCTAGGACCAAGCTCAGAGACGGATGGTTGAGAGAGGTGGAAGAGTTCCAAGTACCTTGGGAGCCTACTCACCAACAAGGCCAAAGTAGACAGAGAAGTGCAGGAAAGAAGAAAGAAAGCAGTCATTTCATCAGGCAGTGAGGAAGTTGCTGTTGAATGAAAGGTTTCCGAAAGTCTGTAAATTGGGTCGGCGGGTATAATGGAATTGAACCAGCTACAGGCAGCTGAGATGAAGTTCTTGAGGACTGTGAAGAAGATTACGAGAATGGGTAAAGTTCGAAGTAGGCAAATAAGAAGTGAGCTAGTGGTAGAGAGATTAGGGTTCAAACTGGGAAGAGAGGTTTAGGTGGTTCAGTCATATGGATAGGATGGGAACCGAGAGAATACCAAGGCGGGTATTTGAGGCGGCTACAGCGGGAGCACGGAGAGTGGGGCGACCGAGAGAGAGGTGGATTGATCAAAAAGGATGTGCTGATAAGAGTAGGAAGGTGGAAGGTTGGAGGCAGAAAGTATGTGGATGGACAGAATAAAGTGGAAGGAATTGGTTGAACAATTGAAAGTGGAAAAAAAGATGGAGGAAATGCCAGGCGTGGCTAACCGGTTTCCAGGAGTCCTGCGGCCCTAGTGATGGTGGGACTACCCACCCCCTGACCCAATGGCTCAGTTGGAACCAGGGACGGATAATTATCATAATTGAAACTTAATTTATAGATTACATATTGATATATTCCCATTATGTGTTGAAAATTCTCTTATTATTATGCACTTCAAAATCATATTTCCTCTTTCGATCCACGGGCCATTTTTAAGGTTCTACAAAGATTATCACAGCATTATCTAGCTTGAAAAAAGTAAACCAAGTTTCACATTACTCGAACCTTGATAAATATATCCACAGGGGTGCCTATAGTCTCGAACTTCCACCAAAAACACACGGAAATTAACATTTTCACGTACCGTACCAATTCCGCGGTGGTTTTGATCTCGTGATTCGCTCTAGTCTCGAATGAAATTCGAGCCTTGTGAATTGCTTTCAAATGATTTCACACGGCAACAAATCGCCTTCACTACAACCAATCGGTGCTTTGAAATCATGACGTCATGTTTCATGTGTGACGTCTTGAATTTGAATGAAAATCGCTATCTTAGATTGAATAGTATGGTAGTAGTAGTAAAATTATTTATTAACAATCTAGCTATTTTCTTGTTACAAATACAACATTACAAAATAGATTCACATTTTTGACAATATTAAATAACAAATATCACAACAGACACAGTCTCATCCTGGATGATTATTATAATGTTTTCAACATTGAAATAGTTATTTGGACAATTTCACTTTTTTCTCTTCATGACATGCTATGACATTTTTTGTTTTCAAATCTATTTGTTATGGTCCTTGAGAGAGGGGGGGGGGAATTTCCAAGTATAACACCAATAAATAGGTAATTACCTGGGAATACCTAGTTCCCAACCCTCTCAACCCATTTTATGAATGACATGTTATCTTATCTCTCCTTAAATCTGTCTATATAGAGGAATTTTGTTATTGCAAAGTTGAGTCTTAAGTGGAAAGGAAGTGGGTGGGTCTTTCCAAATATAAAACCAGGTTCATTACCTGCAGGACTGCATGTGGGTCTAGTTACTACCTGGCATTCTGGATTATCCCACCCCCTCATCCCCTTCTAACAATGAACTCATCAACTCATTTCAGTGACTCCAATTATTGTGCATTGATTCTTGAAAGAGTAAGGAGGTATTACAGTATTATAAAATGTCACCAGAGAAAGCATCTTCAAGTGTGAAATTGAAACAGTGGATAAGCGGTCACAAATATTTGACGACTGACGGCGCAGTGATTATATGTGGAGCTTGCGATAAGAAGGTAAACTGAAAAGATGATTTGTCCTCCACTCAAATTTGCAATTTAAAATATGCCCCAGTGACGTCATGTGATGTTGAAAGATCGTTCTCATCATATAAAAACATTCTATCAGATAGGCGGCATCGGTTAACGCTGCTGAATATCGAAATGATTTTAGTTAGCCATTGTGCATCTAGGTTCAAGTGAACAGTTACATATGTATTGATGTAGTTAATAAAACCGAATACATAATGATAAAAATATAGACATTTGTGTTTTTTTACCCGCTAATCCACTGTTTACCTTATTTTTATGGATTTTGCATAATTTGGCATTTGCTTTTGCATGTTTTGCCATTTGTTCTTGCATGTTGTGAGGTTTTAATTTGCATAACTATCCTATCTCTAATTATGAGTAAACCTCACTACATAATTATCCATGTTCCTAACTTACATCATTTGAGTTTATCTTATCTTATCCTAGTCCTAGAAAACATTACTTTACAATGTGATTATTATTTATACTTTTTATATATTTTCAGTTGATACAATAATGAACTGAAAATAAAAATGTCTGCACAATCCAGCATCATCCATACACACTGTATTGAGGATTCTCAAAAATATGACAATAAGCGTTATTATTATCATTATAATATTATTATTAGACTCTGCCTCTAATGTAAACCAATGTTTGTTAGACTACAAAATCATGTAGGGGATAGTTTATAACAGCTTGATTAAAGATCAAATAATACTTAAATGCTCTAGGGGCCTACTGGGTGTGAGGGGGTTGCCTGAATCCCTACCCCTTGGAAAGTCGTCACTCGTTTAAGTCGTCACTCAGAAAGTCTGTTCTAATATATAATTGAATGTATTAATTGCATCTCTACCCCTCGGAATATCTGTTCCATGGAAACTCGTCCCCCGCTATTTGAATATACGAAAACAATTACTGAAACTGGGTTCTGTGGAAAGTCTTCCCCACCCAAGGTCGTCACCAATAATATTCCATCTCTCGTTGCCGCAAGTGTTTCCACTGGAATCTCAATACACGTGTTCATATATATAGTCGCTTCACAAAATTATTGAAACAGATTTCAGTTGTAAAACTCACGGCAACGAGAGATGTAATATTATTGGTGACGACCTTGGGTGGGGAAGACTTTCCACAGAACCCAGTTTCAGTAATTGTTTTCGTATATTTAAATAGCGGGGGACGAGTTTCCATGGAACAGACATTCCGAGGGGTAGAGATGCAATTAATACATTCAATTATATATAAGAACCGACTTTCTGAGTGACGACTTGAACGAGTGACGACTTTCCAAGGGGTAGAGATTCAGCCATCCCGTGTGAGGTGCTATGATATTTAAATTTTGTGTATAAAACTAGTCATTATAGTTGCTGATGCATCTCTATGGATTCAATATTTTTAACACTATCATATTTGTACTTGGTATATACACAGTATAATAAAACGTTGTTTTAAATTCACATAGGCCTAATCATGTGTACCATATTCTGTCTTTTGTGGTTCATTAGCTAACTTGCAGGGATGTGGAATGGACTGAGAATTAGTAGCTTTTGTATTGACTAGTTATCTGACACTTCTGAAATAGGTACTCAATATTCATTAATATGAGTGTAACTCAGTTTAGATAGCTAGAAAAGAATCTTTTTCGAATCACATTTTCAATGATGGATCATTGAAGGGGTAGGAGCCTACAAATGACGTACTGGTATGTAACATTTTTAACATGTAACATTATTAACATGTAACATTAATTTGATCAGCAATGATCGTCGTCATTGCCAGGGATGTGAAAGAGCACCTAGTGGAATTCAATGTAGGCCTATGGTTCCATAGAGTTTCCAGTAGTTACAAACTCAATGATGGTACTCGACATTTAAGCAAGGTTTGTTTATATATGGGCGTAGCAGTGTATCGTATTATGTAAAGATTGAACTTTATTTGAATTTTATTCCACGAATATCTTCCACAATATATGGCCATGTCCCTAGGTAACAATAATTGAAGTACGCAATCAAACTTAAAGTGAATAAGATGAAGTACTAGGGGATAACCGGCACAGTAGCTGAGTGGTTAGCGCACTTGCTTCGTGTGACCCGGAAGATGAAGGGACATATCGGACCTGGTTCGATCCCCGCCACCGTCCATCTTCACAGGGGTTTTTCGTGGTTTCCCTCTGTAGTCTAGGCTAATGCCGGGATGGTTCCCACAATATAGGCCACGACCGCTTCCTTCCCACTACCCATAAAACCTTCATCTCATCATCCCATCATCTCATTAATCATTCATCCGACGCCAATAGATCTCAGTCATCATCACAGTGCGTCGTTAAAACCCAATATAAAAAAAAAGTACTGGGATACTTGTAGGCCTACTGAATAAGATTTTAGACAGCATGCAGCTAGCTTACCTCGTCCTTAACATCATATTCACATCTGGACTGCCCGTGATTGTCTCATCGTGAAGTGGCAGTACGTCACTACCAAAGTTATTAGGCAGACCCTCTGTTGTTAGATTTATCATTGCTAGGGCTCTCTGCAGTAGGGACTGGAATGGGCTTAGTAGAAATGTTTTTGAAGAGGATGAAATTAGGTTAAAGTTATTCTGTCAGAGGGTTAGGGAGGTGGTGGGATAGGGGTAGTTAGGGAACTTGCCACCGCACATTTATGTGCAATTGCAAGAGTTTAAATAATAATAAAAAACTTTAAATCCCTTCTCCTACATCCACACCCATCCAAAATGCACATTATTAACCTATTATTTGTAAATTATTTTCCTCATACAAGGTAGATACACAGTATATATAGCATAGCTACGCTATTCTATGGTAGATATCAGCCTAATATAAGGAAGAAGCCTTAGAAGAAGCCCCGCCTCAATGAATACAGTTTTCCTCACCCCTATATTGAGTGAATATTAGCAATGGTATAAGCCCAAAATGGATAAAATATCATGAAAGAAATACCATGAGAGAACAAATCCCTTCAATCTCTTGCATATATTGGATAAATATTATGAATATGTCAAGCTAATATTAGGGACAAAAAAGTTTCAACCTGTTCTTTACCACCTTGCAAACAATCTCATATGTGCCAACTTCATATGGTGCAGAGTTGGGAAAACTTATGACCATAATATGAGCAAGATTGATATTTGGTTGATATGGGTTCAAAAAAGGCAATGCATTTTTCACTACGGTACTGGTAATATTGCTGCAGGTGTTACTATTACGCAGTGTTGCCAGGTGTACCGTAATTATCAAATTTGTACCATAATTTGGCAACAAATGATAATCGATAGTGTGGGTACGATAATCGAAAAATGTATTGTAATTTCGAAATTGTACGATAATTTTAATAAAATGTAGGCCTACCATTATTTTGTGTCAAAGCCCAGACATATTCTCGTGAGATGCACTATCATCAAAATACTTATAGGTATTCATCTATATGGGGTTAAACTTCATATTATAATTTCTTGGTACATTTTTGTATACATGAGAGATGAAAGCTCGAACTACTCGCGCGTTGATGGTGTGGGATAGGGGAATGGTCTGTCGGTATATTCTTCTCTCATGGATCCAAGAATATTTCAACGATGTGTAAAAATTGTATTATTCATGACAAAATCATCAAATAACTACTCGAACATAATACCACAATTTCTACGTAAAATAAATTTTTTCGAATAAAAGTGTTTTAGCCCAGTTTTAAAGTAAATCATACTCATTAAAGATGTATCGTAGTTTTTTTCAAAATACGGGAATTTTCGTGATCAGAAACGATAATGTTGCATTCCGAATCTGGCAATACTGCTATCACGGAATCTGGGCTTAGTTATTTACTACCGTACTTGAATGTTTTGTTAATTATATTTTCTCATTTTTCTGTTTAGGTTCATAGAGTGGAGGTTTACTGTATTTTCTACAAATAAAAAACTACCCACTGTTAATTTGCCAATAATGAAGCATATCATATATTATTATATTATACAAATATCGTTCAAATAAAGACATACAATAAAATACAATATGGGATTGTGAGAAGGCACCGCCAAGGGATGGGCCTAGACCTAGCATATAGGGCACAGATCTGCACAATTTTTTCACAGATTTACTGACAAATATTTTCAGTTCAAGCTGGGCTTCGTTTCAAAAGGAAAATGATTCATCGTAACTTATTCTATACTGATAAAGCCTACGGTAACTTGGGCCTAGATGTACGATGTTGGAAAGAAAGACTGTCACACATCTCAGTTTTACACAAGAATCCGAATTGATGCCTTTGGTAGACGATATGAATCAGTGAATTGTTGATCCAATATATCAAAGGCATCAAACCGATATTAAAAATACGTTCTTATCTAATGGCTCATCTTTCAATCAATTTATTCTCAAATTATGCATCCAGCAATACGTCCATCTTTATTCTTTAGCGATCTGACAGTTCAGAGCTTCGACTATAGGCCGTGCGAAGCGCTTCACACTTTCACTGGTGAAATTTGAAAGCACAAACCAAATGCCTAGTAAACATTTTCACCCAGTGGAAGTGATCACTACCACGTGGATTTGATTCGAGACCTGCATTCCGCGTGTTTGCCGTGAGACGACGGTGATAGTGAGGCAATTCCACCGCGGAATGGATTCGAGACTAGGCACCCAGAAGTAAATTGTGTTCTGTTATTTCGAAGTTTCAACTATCAACAGCCTCATGTAGAAGGATCTATTGACGCAAAGTTGCAGCTCGATCAGCTTGCGATCAGCTAGGGGGGGATAAATAAAGTTGCAGAAATCCATATGCACAAACAACATTGCAGCCACATGCAAGTCTGCCATCTTGACTTTGTAGATTCAACCAATTTACTGACGGGCTCTTATATCAAATGAGTTTACCCCCACCTATTTTAACCAATGAAAGGCGCTGAAATTGATGACAACAGATTCATGAATGAATATTAGAGTTTTAAGGCGCATCGACAGCGAGGTCATTTAGCGCCTGTCGAAATAAGTTGCAACAAAAGGTGAAAAGTGTGATATAAAGGTGGAAGTGAAATTTTGATGAGAACACCTAAATACATTAAACTAAGACCAAGACTAAACTATGTCTACAGTGTATAAAGACGTTATACACCAATTTGTTAAAACCGAACATGTGTGTGCTCTAAAGGGGCACACCCATGGGACTAGGATGAGAACGTTTTATTACTTGTTCTCAGTTCAAACTCCCCCTCAAATAGGAGTGGAGGAACGACAAACCATAATAGATATATGGTGGAATATGGTTTGATTTAAAATATTCCTGATGTCTATCCCAAGAGATCGGCATCAAGAATAAGTATCAAATGTCAAAAAGCAATACACTGGTAAAAGATGATTGCACAAACAACGTCATCTTGAACGGACATGTAAATGTCCTGATTCGGGCAGTTTGAAAAATGATACTGGTGGCAAGACGACTTTATCGTCTAACGCAGATCCACGAGCATGTCAAATGAGATCCAATAGCTTCGATAATCTTAGAAAGCTGAATATGGTATCTATCAATTTTGAATTATTCCCTAAAATCTTTGACATTGTGTCTTCCATACGAAGCTGTCTCCTCAGAGCAGTATATTTCTGACACTCGAGTAATATGTGTCGAACAGTTAAAATCTCGTTACAAATCTCACATCTAGGGACGATTTTATCGGGGGTGAAGAGATAGGAATGGGTTAAAAGTGTGTGTCCCACTCGCAGACGAGTGAGAACTACTTCCTCCCTCCGTGAACCTCGGATTGAAGATTCCCAAGCACTAACAGTTGGCCTAATCTCTTTTCATGGAGGCATAATTTAACATCAACTTATATTCACGCATATTATTCAATTTGAATAATTATTCATCATCAAATGCGATGAATTTCAATGAAATTATGTATTCATATTGATAATAAAAAATATAATTATTACCTTCAAAATATTTCAAATCAAAATATCATTGCCCCCTCGAAGGATCCAGACACCTTGACATGGTGTGGGGGGATGCTTGTTCTTGTTGATATTTATTTATATAAATTAATTACTCAGTATACATTACTTGTTATTGCATATTATAACCAAGAAATGCTAGCTAGGTGTGGGTTTGGATGAATGAGTGAATGAATGAATGTATCAAGTGCATTGAGTTTGTTAATCGTTTATTACAGTTGCTCTTCAAATTCTTTCTGTATGCCCAAGACATTCTTTTTCAGGCCCAAGTTTGCTAACTCAGGTTTAGCATCAGTCATTTTAGTACAACTTTTCGTATTGGAAGAGACAGAAGTAGCGCGGAGGGCAACGTTGGATGGTTGATTGATTGATTGATTGATTGATTTCATTTTATTGTAGTTAGCAAGAATACACTTGATTACAACGTCAGTAAAATTAATGTAATAGTGAGATCAGTCAATAATTAAAAGATCACAGTCAAGATTTAGACAAATCGTCTCAAGAAAGAAGTACATATACAGATTACAGTATGAAAGACAAATATAATTTCAAGTACAAGACAATTTAATTTAGGTGTTAATAAACTCGTTAGTGCTGTAATAACAGTTTGTCAGAAGGTGAATATTTAGGGCTTCTTTGAACTGGCTCCTGGACGAGAGGCCGCGTATGTCTGGAGGGAGCTTATTGTACAGCTTCCGGCCAGACTGAATGACGCCGTTGGCAGTTAGTTTCAGCCTGCAAAACTCGTGTCTCAAGTTGGAGGCACCCCGAGTTTGATGGTCGTGGAGTCTTTGGTTACTCTGGAAAAGACCGATGTTGTCGCGGGTGTAGAGGCATATTGCCAAGATATAAAGGCATGGCAGTGGTAAGATTGAAAGTTCTCTGAATTTCACTTTACACGAAGAGTTGTACTTCAGAGAGAGCATGCTCCGTATCTACCATGAATGCCAGAATGTCAACATTTACCACTCGAGTTGTTTGCACCTGAAAGTTACCAATGTAGGAATTATAGTTTTGTTTTTGTGCGCATTGTTTGTATTGTTGATAGAAGTACACAATGGTTTTTACTCTACATCAGTCTAGTCATTCATGAGAATTGGCCCATATTATATCCAAAGTATTCTCATTTTGTTATTACTTACTTCAACAGTTGTAATGAAAATCAACAATTGACAACATGACGTGAATTGATAGATTAGAGAATTGCCAATATTAAATCTGTTCTCCAGCATTACCAATATATATAATTATGTAATTTGAAAAGTATGGGTATAGAGATCAGCTAAATAAACTTTTTCAAGAATAAGAATAAGAAACTCTTGTAGGCCTACTGTACATGCATAATCATTAGGGGTGTCGGAGGGTACACCACTACCTGACTCCAATAGTCCTTACCCGGGTACCCGCCACTTTTCACAACGCGAGCTTTTGTTCTTCATTTTTACTGACAGATAACTTTTAAACAAGGCGCGCTTATGTGGCGGGAAAAACGAAAGAATTTAGGCCTCCTCTACTACTCTCTAGACCATAGACATCACCAGTCGCATCTGGCTCGCACATGCTGCTTCCCCCCATCCTCACCCCCTCCAACACTCTGACACTTGTAGCGACCACAGTTCTCACACTTCTGCATACCGCTTAAACACATAGCCCTTTGTTTACAAAAAAGAGGGACATGCCACATTCACTCAAGTTGACTCGACCAATGTGTTTGGGTAGATTATGTTGTGCTGAGAGGGTCAGTGGTCAACATGAAATGAGCAGACTGTTTATAGTTGCAACATAAATAATGGTATCCTAAAAATGGCAAATATGACGATAGAATAAATTTAATTGAAAAGTAGATGAGCATAGTCAAGATTAAAAAAAATTTGATCACCCGGGTAATGCTCGGGTAATGATGACGGGTACCCGACTCCAAAAATTGCTACCGTATCCGCCGATATCCCTAATAATTATATAGTCATAATATGTGTAAATGTAGTTCTATATTTTCTATATTCTATATTAGCTCCATTGTTAACCTACCAGGAGTATGTTCTACCACAGATCAGATTTGCTTTTCTGTCAACTTGATAAGCTGGTGAGTTAGGTCAAGGGCCTAGTGTAGATGAACCTAGGACTGTATCCACGTTTCACTCTCGATCTATACACTGTCTGTACACTGTCTAATCGTTTGTAGACGAGCTGTACAGATGTATACACTCGGTGCGTTCCATTGGTGAATCGGTAGCTACTGTAGAGACTTTGCAACTGACAGATGACCGATGAATCACATGAAGATGAATTTATCCAAGTACATTTTGAACGTCCAGTATCTGGTAGCTAGTAGGCGTGAATAGCATGGAACCTATGAACATTATACCATATATATATAAGTAAGTTAATCGTAAGCAGATGAAAATGTTAAGAATACTTTGTAGCCTATATATTTAGAAGTAGGCTTACACACAATCTATGTATTCAGTGGGTCGGGATTAGATTATCTATTATGTATAGGCAAAAGCCTAGTGAGTTTGAAAATTATAGGGGCTTTATCAAAGCTAATAAAAAAATTCTTGTTATTAATTTCACAGTTTGAAGTATAATATGACAATATTATGTACGATGAATTTCATTGCACTGCCACTTTGATTTATAGTACATTACCGACCGGTATATTAAATCTTGAGCTTTTCATAGCAAAAGTATTCGAGTTAATATGTACTAATATGCCATCATCTATAAACTTGATCATTTAACAACAGTATTGTTGTTACGATAAGGCCCCTCACCCGCCTTATCGCATGACAGTCGACTCTTTAAAATACTGTCTCTGAAAAATTGGATGTCTTGGCATTCTTCAAATCTCGTTTGGCATATTGGATGATGAAAGATTTTTAAAAAAATTGAGTATGATTAAAATCAAACTCAGACATCTCATTTATAACTTCCCGAGTGGTCCTTTGCCACGAGAGTGTATGATGTTGCTATGTAGCAAAATAACAGTGTGGGGGGGAAGTAGGAGACGTATACTTTGCTCTCTGCCACACTTTTTCATCATTTATTCTGTACGATAATTAATGATTCAAATGAGAATCAATTATTATGTACTAGAATGTGAGACTTAAAATTTTACAATAAACAACATCAGAGTGTTGATATGATAAAACTTAGTGTCTTCTTTTCAATGCCATCCATGCCAAACGAGAATTTTGTGAATTTATAACATTTTATATCAACATTAAAGTGGCTAGTGCTTGTATTTATTTGTCTTACACATAATCAAGTACAAACACATGATTGATAACATATGGCGTATTCACCGGAGAAATGTTTCTCAGGAACATCTCACTCATTGCAGTCACATCTGGAAATAAGGCTAGACATGACTTGCCATTGGCCGACACGCAGCCATTAACGTCACGTGAGTGTGAGTCACACAGCCAATACCTACCAGCATATTTGCCTACAGCAACAGATATACTGTGTGCTATTAGTATTCCTGTATTTGCTGTTTTGAAAAACTCTTCTAATCCAGTTGGTAGATCAATTATTAATTCACTATTGTCACCTTCACCTGTAGTCTGTACTGGTTTAGTTGAACCATATATGGAATTATCAACACTGTCCATGATCCAAACAGTCTTCTGATAGAGAGAAATTGTGTGTGATAGCTCTTCTACCTGCAGATAGTTCTCACCAGGTCGTAAATTACAAATACTAGCTTGATACAGGCGGTCACCTTCAAGCAAAATTGCGTCAAGTGTTTCTGCAGTCCAATCAGCAGGGTCGACCAATATCGCCATTGCAATAGCAACTGCAGCGTTAGCCGTGCATTGGCGTCCTCGACTAGATTCCGCGTAACGATTATCACCTTGATGGTGTGAACCGCAGATAATTTTTACGACTGTATCACCAGCATCAGACTCACCAGAAGACAAGTCAATCACGTCGGACTCGTCTGAAGACAAGTAAATCACGTCGGACTCGCCTGAAGACAAGGCAATCACGTCGGACACTTCTGATTCAACCACTTTTATGGATGATTCAGCTTGATCAATGACAGTGGCATTGGAACATATTACTGGATCTTGTATGAACTTTTCCACTTGTTGAACAACCTCAATTTCAATGTCACACAGTTTATCCTTGTGCCATGACAAGTGCAGTGGTTTGTGATAGCTGAATATGCTCTCGTATGGCTGTGTTATGATTCGGCGGTTTGAGTAACACCAATCAATCTGAGTGTTTCCGTTTGTTGTCGCAACTTTTGGTGCCAGTTGAGATGTTAATCCCATGTCGTTAAGGAGTCTCTGTTGGCGACTATTATCGATTGTATGGGAGTCTACGTTCATATCTCCGACAACAATTATATCATGCAAGTGTCCTTCGAGCGCTTGGTGGAGAGCTACCTTAGTCATCTGGCAAGCCATTGACGGAGAATTATACAGAATACAGAAAGTGATGTCTTGAAAATCGAAGGTCAAGATTTCAATGTGGTGACTTTTGTCTTCACCTACAAATCTCTTTACATTCGAAATGAGAGCATGTAAACTGCACTTGACAAAACAGATGACGCCATATGCCATTCGCTTTTGTCTGCAATCAATGCGTCCAATTTGCTGGTAATCGGTGATGAAGTACGCATCCTTTTCCAGTGTCCATGTTTCCACAAAGAACAACATGTCAGCTGCACTGTATACAGGATCGCAAACAATGTCATCAAAGTGTTTGTTGAAACTCTGCACGTTATGGTACATGGCAGTGTATTTAGTATCGTCTTGTTCAATCAACGCGTCAAACTTCAGTGTCAGTCGATGACTTTGTAGTCGTAGAATTTCTGCCTGAGCCAAGTCGGTATCACTAGGTGGTTTGGGTGGTTTGAATGTACCAACAATGTATAAGCCTTTTGCAGAAGTTGACCTGCTGCAAGCAACATAGAGCGATGACCTAGGCATTGATGTGACGTTGACAGCCACCTGTTCATATGTCGATCCTTGACTCTTGTGTACAGTCATACCTTCTGCCACCACCAACGGAAACTGTCGCCTATGAACCTGCAAATTGGAGCTCTGTCGTCTCTTTACCACCCGGTCCTGGGTGATGATTGGAGTCCACGTGGGAACCAATCGATTCTGTTTGATGACCTGCACATATTGTGTTCTGGCTTCTTTGCCCACACCTGGATCGTTGAACTCTAGCCAAACACGAACGGGAATTCTCATGCCTGCTTTGTTCTTGCCATAGTCTATGCGCTCCAAAATACCAATAGCCCCATTGACTAGGCCGTCACTTGTAGCAACATTAATCGTCAGCATATATCTTACTTTCAGCTTCAGTACAAGGCTCGAAGGCAATCCACTTGTTTCACTCGTCTTAAGATCAGACACAGTCTTCATCATGTTTTCTTTGGCTTTCACGGAACCTTCTCCAAGTACTTTGTCAAAAGCATTCGAAACTGCACTCTCCGTTTTAAACTTGGATAAGCACACAGTGTTGTACACTTGCACTTCTGCGTTTGATCTGAATAGGTGAATTGCACCTTTGGGGATTTTATCCACCTGTCTGGTGAAATTTCTCTCGGCAATGAGCAACACATCTTCAGGTGTCATCTTACCACATGCCATGTGGTTCAGTACATTGGCAAAGTGAACATCGTCTTTTTGTCGCATTATTTCAGTCAACTCGTAGAGCGTAAACTGTTGCCACAGGTAAGGACCAACTAGTGCACTGCAAGGATTACCCCGGTTGGCTGTGAATATCCAACCATCGCCAACTGGAGCCAATTGATGCATGTCACCAAAAGTAATTATGGGTATACCTCCAAACAACTTTTCAGTGCGGAATATCTGACGAAGGCGTGCTTCCACCTGATGAAACATACGAGTTCCCACCATGGAAACTTCATCGATTATAATGAGTTTCAGTTCAGATAACTGACTGTAGACAGTGTTCAATACACCTGGTCCAAGATTTGTCATGCAATCGCCTGCTTGCGAAATGGGGAGACGGAACGCAGAATGAAGAGTCATTCCTCCAATGTTGTAGCCAGCCTTGCCGGTTGGAGCACACAGCAACATCTTAAGCTGAAACGGATCTTGTCCAGCCTGTGAGTTGAAGTAACGCAGCAGTACTTGATAGATGGCTTGGATAAGTCTGGACTTACCAACTCTGGCACCGCCACTCACGTAATGATAGAATGGATCAGTGTTAGTTTTGAAGTGGTTAACAATATGCATGAGGTAAGCTCTCTGTTTAGTATTCAGCGAACGCGTCAACTGCGAGTAATCGTCTTGCGGTAGTAAATGTGGTGAAAGAAAAGTTTGCACCGTGTCATTAGGAGCTGCCATGCCAGCTTGCATCATGACGTCAGCAGCACCATCAAGAACCTCGATTGCGTACGAACGAAATTCTTCGTCAATATTACTTTCATCATTGCCATTTTCTCGAGGTCTTTCGCTTTCTTCTTCGAAAAGAGCAGCTTGCGCCATAGCGTTTGTGACTATGTCATCATCTTCGTAGCTGTTGATTAGGCGTCGATTCTTACTTATGATATCTCTGTGCAAATTCCATTTTGCCTCAGAATTGACATCAATCAAATCGCTTTGCTCGTTTCGCCAAGGCAGAAAGAGCATTAGCTGTTCTCGGTAGTAGTGTTCTGGCTCAGATTCCAAACAGTATCTGCGATACCTTATAATTTTGCACTTGCATCGTTTCTTCAAGAAGCCTCTGGCACTTTTCAACTTGAGAAGACGTCCAGGTTTAGCCTCTGCTGGATCATCTTCTTTCGCTGACGATGGTAGATCATCATTGTTGTCATCTACAACTACCGCAATACTGGTACGCGTCGTGTACTCGTAGTTTCCAAGTACACACGCCAAGCACATGTCCTCTAGTTCATCAGGACGACTGGCATAGTGGTTGATCGGGCCCTCATTGAATATGTCTGTTGAATCAGGGTTCAAAGCTGCAAGATTCATTGCAGATTTCATCATTAGAACTCTCTCGTTGGACGGCCCTGTGTTGATGTACACTTCGGCTCTGGATGTATTCGAAACCGGCATGCCCATTACATTGTAAGCAGCCTCTTGTGCTGATATCTCGGAGCCGTTCACAAACGTGTTTGCAACGATCTGAAGACGCTGTTTAACAGAGTGATTGCCATTCCTAACTTCCTGTAGGGCAGAATTCAAAAGTCGAGAGATACCTTTACTCGACTTGTTTATGTAATTGATGATGTAAGCACAACATGCATACGTATCAATAATGAACTGGATGTCCATGTTGGCTCGATGGAGGGATAATATTTGTGCATTGAATGCGTTAACCATTATGTCACAGGGACTACGCTTCAAAAAAACCTTTGGTTGCACAATGGTAGGTTGCAAAAGGTACATGTATTCCTTCTCAGGTAAGTCCAAATGCTTGAGGAACGCTTCGAATGATAGATCCTTCAATTCGCCACCCTTGTGCATAGTCACCAACTTCTGTCCTATGCTAGTATTGTACGTTTTTATCAGATCACTTCGGATTTCTTTGGACATATTTTCGAAAGGTTCAAGTATCTTGGTGCACGGCATCGGTGGCAGAGGTAATCCAAATCTGCAACGCTTGTTCGGACCAGTGGTTTTTTGACATGTTCTAGTGTGATGGTGAGTTTGCAGTGGGATTAAATCTGCTAACCCATCTGTTCGACTACTGCATGTTATCATTTCATCAATGAAACGTTCACACTCGCCGGCATTGCTGGCACTAAATTTAGGTGCATTTTTCAGCCACAACATTCCATGAATGTGTGGAGATCCTCGATGCTGGAATTCAACCCTGTAGTAGAAATCCACTATTGGGTACTTGCCAAAAGGTCCCGAATCGGTTTTCCAGGTTTGAATGAGACACTCCACTTGATGATCAAAATATCGAGCGCAAGTAATTGGATCTTTGCGAATTAGTCGACACTTTTCTCGAAATTCTGCGCTCAAAGCTTCCTCTTCACTTACTTCCTTGCCATCAATGACTCTGTATAGAATCACAAGCAGTTCTGGCCAACGACTTTCTGCTGCAGACAGAGTGAAGAATGGGGTAGCAACACCAAACTGGCGAATCATTGCCATTACTTTCTTCTTTTCCTTTTCCCAGTATGCTGGCGAGCTTCTTACAGTGTTCGAAATTTTGAATCCATCATCATGCTGTATAAGACTTGATAGGAAGTTCTCGTTCAGAACTTGAGCAGCAGTGACATTGTGTGTGCTTCTACGTTTTCTCAAACACGTTGCAACAGCCTGAGACAGTTTCAGTATGTCCTGCTTCTTATAAGCGTACAAAAGCTTGTCAACACGAGCTCCTCTTCGATCATAACGCCTTGCTTCTGACTCTGCAATCTGGTTGTAGGTTAGATCTACAGTTAGTACACGTGGCACTCCACAATACATCGACGGAAAGGACAACTCCTCCTAATGTGTGTCCAGAAACAGTGGCAGTGGACGCTGTCCTTCACCAGGTGCTAAAGATAAATTACACTCCGTGTTCATCAGAGTTTCCTCTTCTCCAGGATTCACTTCAGGCTCATCACAGCTATCGTCTGGATCATCAACTAATTCTTCCTGAACAGCATCGGGCAGCAAGTCAAGCTTATTGATCACGAACTCTTCAACATCGGGTCGATCTGTCAACCAATCCACAGAAAGAGTGATGCCTTCTTGTTGGTACAGCGGTTGATTAACCAAATATCGTGCAGCATTATATATACACACAGGCCTGATTGTTTCACAAAGGTAGTGGTGGTTGAATGTCATCTTTCTTTTCAACTGAATCTGAATAGTAAATGACTGATCAAAGGTGCGTGGCAACACCGACACTGATGTATCAACTGAAACAGGTACATTTACAACATTCCCTTTCAAGCTACACTGGCCCTCATAACCAAGACTTCTGATCTGCATGAATGGAATGCGAGGAGCAACGAGTCTCTCTTCTAAACATGTGAGATCTTTGAAACAGTCTGGAATCTCGGGGTAGTCAAGACCGTTGGCCAAGCAGAGTTTCGGAACTTTACCACTCACTGCATCCCGTCTACAAGTCCTGCAGAATTTGCCGTTCTCAGCAGCAGGAGTTACATGGAACACCTTGTTTATTATTTCCAGAGCGACCCCTTTGCCAAACATCTGTTCTTTCTTCAAGTACGATATGGATCTGGCAAACCAAAGACCACCACAGCAAGTGCAGATCTCGGATGGTCCTAATTTTATCTTGGACTCATAAGCAGCAACAACTATATCGCAATCGGATGACACTAGCTGTTTGAGCATCCCTGTCTGCTGTTATTTCACAGCTGCGCAACTCTTGAGACCTACCTGGTTGAGGAGTCTCATTCCTCACCCTAGCTGTTTGAGCATCCCCTTGTGCTGTTATTATATGGCTGGGCCGCTCTTGAGACCTACCTCGGAGAGTCTCATTCCTTGCTACATTCTCGTAGCACTCGTCTTCGTATGCTCTATAAGCCGGACGAAAGACGGTTATAGTGAGATGTAGGAGAGCACGTTCATACTCAGCTCTCATACGATTGATATCGTTGACTGTAGAAATGTATTTAGAGGAATCCTGTTGCTCAGTTTCTTTCAACCTCAAGCTTTCATTGGTTCTTAGAGCTGCTTGAGAGACATCACCCTCAATCTCAAGTACAGTCACGTTCATATCAGATCGTGAAGCCGCTTTGGAATAACTATTTTGTTGCTTCTCAGGTTGACTTTCATGCTTTATCATCTTTTCCACGTGGCAGTAGACGGGATCAAGACGTCTATTTTTCATCCACAACTTTTTATAATCCCTTTTAAGTTGGACAACATTCTCAACTGCACCAGATGAATTAGCAACTATAAAGGTGAACCACTTACATTTAGTATGAGAGAATGGTGCATCAATACTGCATAGGGTGGTACAAACATGAAAATTTGTCAAAATGAACGCATATCTCTCGACATGGTAATAAATACTGGATGTGGAACCAACTTGTACTAAAACACGTTTGATCACCAACGATCATATCAATGAAAAAATTCATATCAAAAATTACCGATATAATTTATATTTTTTCATTTGTTCATTCTTAGGTCTACCTAGATACCTAACCTTTATGCTGAGGTAATGAGAACCACTATCACAACAAGCAACCTTCAAGATATCTGTTATTTAGGTCTCAAAAAGGGTCCAAGAAGGGCTTGAGACGGTTGTTTCAACCAGACACTGATCCGAAGAAGAGAAAATATAACTTGTATTTTGTCAAGTGTCATTCAACTTCCAATTCTAATTATGATTAAATTGGGCCTATAATTCTAATTAAATTCCAAGTCTCATTTTGTATTGTATAGGCCCACTTCTTGATGAATATACACATGAAGAAAAGCAAGAAAGCAACATACCCGTATACGTATAATATATACTACGCCTATAGTAGGCCTACTAGTGTAGTAGTAGGGTACCATTGATTTTGTAAGGTTAAAAATAGGTACGTAAATGGGAGGCTTTATGTAAAAACAGTTTGAGGTTCATCCCATCTAGACCCAAAATTCATAGGTAGTGCTAGTGTCGATTCTTGGGTCAACGGACCAGCTGGTAGCACCCTCTGGAGCAAGCGGTTTTACCCTATAACTACTCACTCGCAACTGTCAGCAGACCGTAGCACATCGCCGCTGCGAGCAATCTGCTAGCCGTGTTTGGCGTGCAATTAAAATAAACTGCGATTGATATTAATTGATATGAGCCAGCCTCTCGTGCTAGCATGCAATGACTCTATTGACCCTAACATGGCGCTGATTAGTGCTAGTAGTCATTAAAAAGTATAGCTACACTTGAGCAGTATTTCAAGTGTATATTTACACAAGTGCAGTAATTACGTTATTCAAATTATCATTATTACACGGCTAATAATCAAGTGTTCATATCGTAGACTTACTAAAGTGCATAAGTCCCAAATAAAATTGTGATATTATCCTCGTTTAATTGTGAATAATATTCTGTGTATGTAATGCTTGGATTTGAGAGTAATTATTATAATAACAAATTAACAATAATTAAACTGAAATAAACTATCCACTAAGACGTTATCCTACACTAATTTGTTAAAACCGAACATGTGTGTGCTGTAAAGGTTCACACCATTGATTTTGTAAGGTTTTTACAAATTCAATGGTCACACTTATGGGACTAGAAACAGAACGTTTCATTACTTGTTCTCAGTTCAAACTCACGCTCAAATAGGAGTGGATCTATTCCAAACCAAACCTATTCTTGTTTACCTGAAATTTATATGATTTCCATGCCGATGTAAGCCACTTCAACAAAGAACAATTAATACGCCGATACAAATATAAAAGTGATATCATGAACAATGTTAATGGTTAATGATGAAATTGAGAAATATTGAAAATTATAACTTTAAAAAAAAATTTCATTCAATTTGACTTCTAATTATTTGACCCTTGAGGCCTTGATGCATTTTTTCAACGTCGACTATACTAAAATAATGGTTATCGGGGGTTTAAAAGTGTAATACCATAAACTAAAGAACACAAATTCCATTTGCTCTTTAGTCTATGGTACCGGTAATACTAAATACGAATGGTAATTTTCAAATAGTAAATATGAAAGTATGAAATATGACTGTACGACGGTTCAAAGTGTCTTGCGCTCTTGCCTGTATTGGTTTTGAATGCACTGTCATCTCACCTACAGCTGTTGACAACGAGTCTCATCAATTAGGATATTGCACAGGAGTAGGCCTATATAACATTGTTTTGGGATAAGCGATAGCAAAGACACCCATCAAATGTAGAATTTTCTGGAGTGGGTTCAACTACGAATGGATGATATGCATGTATTTGTTTTTCGGTTTCGTTTTTTTTTCTCTTGGTTTTCGAGTTCAAGGTGTTATTGATAACAGTTGGTGTTAATTGCTTTATTATATACCTGAGTACCGGTATCTGATGTTCTTTTTAATTAGATAGAAAATGAAAAAATCCCAGATCCTATAGTTGAAACACTTGCTACAAATATGATAAAATTATTGAATTAATTGCAATTATTCAGAATGGAATGTAGGCCTAGATGGGTTACTCTTATCAAGTGAGTCTTTGTACAGAAAAGACATTGGGGATTTTTTCATTTTTTCAATCTGGTGAATATTTTGTACTTCAAATATTCATTTACCGTAATGTTTCTATGTTCCAAATATACGTTTGAAATAGTTATACTATATAATAGTTGAAATAACTTATAAATACCACATTGACATTGACAACTGTCGACACTAGTAGGCCTATGTCTAGCGTGGAGTCTGAAAATAGAATAAGACTAAAGCTTATCATACCGAGACGCGTGGCCAAGTGGTAACACACTGAACCGTCATTCGGGAGACCGGGGTTCGATTCCCGCCATAGTCGATCATCCTGACAGGAGTTTTACGTGGTTTCCCTGTGTCATACAGGTTAATACTGGAATGATTCCTTACAACAGGCCACGACCGACTCCTTCCCACCATCCAAAACACCTAACAAAATAAACTCTCATCTCATCATCCCATCATCTCATTCATCATCCACTGAAGCAAATAGATCATAGCCATCAGTATAGTGCGTCGTTAAAACCCAATACAAAAAAAAAGCTTCTCATGTTGAAAGCACAAATGGTTAAAAGTGCTGAAAAAGGACTGTTTGTTTCCGATATATTAACTGATGGCTATAAGTGTCGACTCTTCGAAACCCATCGAGTGACAGGTTTCTGGCTTTTGTTAATAGGCCTATAGACAGTAGGCCTACCTACTTCCTAGCTCACGCAGAATGCTAGGCGCTCACGGCAGCGATGTTGTGCGGACCGCTCTGCGTTTAGAATGACTCTAGTACTACAAAATATCCGCTGCGTTTCGAAGAACTACGGTCACTAACCTGGTTCTCTATAAATTTCACGTCTGTTTTTCAAAAGCTCGCTCAACTCATTGGCCCTCTATATTTCTCGGGTCTGTTTTTTGGAAGCTCTGAACAAACCGGACTTGGTTGCTCTCCGACAATTTTAACACAGGAGATCCCTTCTTTAACCACTAAAAATTCAATGGTAGTAGGCCTATCGGTACTACTGGACCCTTATTCTCGAGATTGTGAGATTATGAGATGAGATTATTCAGGTGGAATTCTGGTAATCTCACTGAAAATGCTGTGAAAATACCATGGCATAATAATATAATCTCACAATCTCATAATCTCGAGAATAAGGGTCCAGTAGTCGTTTATTAAGCCTACACTAGTATTATAATATTATAATATTTTACTGGTATACCTTGAGAAGTAGGCTCATCAAACTCTGCAACACTATTAGATGGTTGAATATTTGATAAACATTCATTTAGGCCTATTTGCCTGCGCATTTCTCTTTTCCTTTTCTCCAGGCGACGTTTCTTTTTAGGCGGCATTCTCTACAAATGAATGTAAAACTTGTCAGTAGGTCATTCAATAATGGGCATATAGTTCATCAGCCCTACGGTACATATTATTTACTAGGTCTAGCATAAATCATAAATCCTATAGTAACCACACAATTTGACACTTGCACTGAATAGCAGGGATACATGCTCTATGCTTGAAGTAGATAAACATAACAGAATTGATATACCCCGTACCAATGTAGAGAACAGAATCAATGGTCTTAAGGGGGGACAACACTGAAAATCCTTAATTCTACATTTTACACCCGATCAAGTTGATTTTTTTTATTTTGGTCCCACATTACTACCATATGCGTATGTATATATATATATATATATATATATATATATACATATATATATATATATATATATATATATATATAT
Source organism: Brachyptera risi (assembly GCA_964007535.1). Lineage (NCBI taxonomy): Eukaryota > Metazoa > Arthropoda > Insecta > Plecoptera > Taeniopterygidae > Brachyptera > Brachyptera risi. Next base: position 966,370 of record OZ023335.1, on the reverse strand, counting down.
ATATATATATATATATATATATATATATATACCCCCTCAAAGGATCCGAACACCTTGACGTGGTGTGGGGGCTTGCGTGGCCCCATGATCTCCAGAGCTTTCGTCGGGAGCAATTAATTTGCTCCCAGCAGGGTCACCCATGACGATAAGGTCTTGAGTGAGGGTCCAGACCAAGTTCGGACCGTCGGTCGAGTGGGTTCCTTTTCGGTGACCGGAGTGTATAGAGGTAGTGCTGAGCGTTGCGTTGTCTTCTCAATTCTCTCTTTATCTTTCGATCTCTTTTCTTCTTCTCTTCTTTCCTTTCTTTTCTCTTATCTTCTCTTACTCTCCTTCTTCTCGCCGGCTCCCTCCATATGCTCGAATCGCCCACATTTGTTGACGACAATTGCAATGTACACGGACATGAACCTAAGCCTATGGTGGGAACAATCGTGCTAATGGCTGAATGACTACGGGTTAATGTAGTATTGAACGATGAACTCTGGATACCTGGTGACCTCCAGTTTCAATTTTACCTTACTTTCATATGCGGGGCTCTGTGCGAGTGAACCTTTATTTCCCTAGCTACTCGTGGGACCAACTATGAATAAAAACCCAAACCCAAAACTCTCCCCTCCCCTCATTCACAGAAACAAAAAACGGCCGGCCGCTCTAATGGATAGTTTGCTCTCCATTGAAGACCTGGTGCCACCTACTAAAGAACCGCGCTTTCTCACCATCAAAATTACAACATCCAACAAATCGTTCAAAGATGTCTCTCTCTTTGACCAACATAGAGGAATAAACCGCCTGGTAGGCGAGGTTAAATCCTCTAAGTCCCTAAGAGATGGCACTCTTCTGGTTGAAACCAAGAATGCTGAACAGTCTCACATCCTTCTGAAATCTAAGCTATTTCTCACTTACCTCATTGATGTTTCCGCTCATAAAGCCCTGAATACTTCCAAAGGGATAATCTTCTGTCACGATCTCATTAACCTTGAACTGGATGTACTTAAGGAGGAGTTCAAGTCACAAGATGTCTTAGATGTATACCGCATAAATAAGCGGCAAAACGGTAAACTTGTGCCAACACCATTGCTTATTCTGACTTTCAACTCTCCGATATTGCCCAAGAAGGTGTTCGCGGGATATATGTGCCTGACAGTGCGTCCGCACATACCCAACCCTCTGCGGTGCTTCAAGTGCCAGAGGTTTGGGCATCCCAGCGATACCTGCAGGGATAAAGAAACCTGTGGGAATTGCGGTGCTAGCCGTCACGAACCGCAAGAGTGCACGAATGCTAGCCATTGCGTGAACTGTGACGGTGACCACCCGGTGTGGTCCCGGGAATGTCCGATATACACGAAAGAGAAGAAAATCATGGAGATAAAAACATTAGAGAATATTTCGATTAATGAAGCAAGGAAACGCTACGTTACACAGAACCCGTTACCATCAATAAGTAAATCCTTCTCGCAAGCTGTAACAGCCCAGAGCACTTCTGCAACACCATCTGCAGAAGTTGCCAAGCTTAAGAGCATAATACAAGAACAAGCTCTGCAGTTGTCAACGCAAACTCCTAACAACTCCACAGTTGAATCATCTCTCAATGAGATGAAACAACTGATGAAAGTGCAGGCGGAGGAGATGTCTTTATTAAAAAAGCAACTTATTGAACAAACTGAGGAGATGAGGAAACAAGCGAAGCAGTACACAGACACCATAAAATCACAGGCAAAACAGATTGTTGACTTGAAACAGCTTATTGCGAAGCAGTTGAATACCCCTGCGACGCAATCAACATCTACAAAACTTCCAACTATCGCTAAATTACCTGATAAACATATTCGTCTTTCCAGGACGAAGACCACTGAGAAAACAGAAGATATAGATTTACCAATTCAACGTGCATTCTCTCCATCTCCATCCCGAGTAGATGAGAGCATGGAAGTAGATCGACAGAGAGTTCACGCTTCAAAGTCACGCGTAAACGAATTCCGTAAAGAACAAAAACATACGTGACAAGTTTAGCTACTTCAATTCGTTCTTGCGCACTTATACACATTGTATTAGAGTATCATCTTCACAATATGGCTCTAATACAATGGAACTGCAATGGTTTCAATAGACACAAAGAAGAAATCAAGCTCTTAACATCGAACCTCAAACCGATATGTTTCTTTCTTCAAGAAACGCACTTCAAACCTTGTGACTCTCCATTGATGCGTAATTATAGTTTCTATCGTTTCGATGACTTGACAGGTAACAGAGCCCATGGGGGAGTAGCCACAGCTGTCCATGACAGCTGTCACGCAAGTCCACTGCCGCTTACAACACCACTACAAGCAGTGGCAGTTAGAGTTGCTCTCCCTCAGCCTGTTACCTTCTGCAACATTTACTTACCCGAATGGGCTCCAGTTACGAGAATAAATCTGGATAACCTTGTGTCACAGCTCCCACGTCCCTATGTTCTTCTAGGCGACCTAAATGCCCACAATAACTTGTGGGGTGACACAATGGTGGATAGTAACCGCAGAGGACGTCTTTTCGAACAATTCTTCAATGACAACGACTTAATTATTCTCAACAATGGAGAGAAAACAAGGTTTAATGCTTTCAACGGTGAGTTTTCAGCGATCGATCTTTGTGTCTGCACCCCATCTGTCGCACCTCTTTTCAATTTCTCCGTTCACTCAGATCTGTGTGGTAGCGATCACTACCCACTTATCTTGAGAGTAGATTCTCATCAACGGCCCTTGCGGTGTGCGCAGTGGAACTTGCGCCGCGCGAACTGGAGCCTTTTCACAAAGCGTGTTGATTTGAAGAACTCTAATGACATACATGAGACTGATCGTAGGACTGAGCATGTGACAGAGGTGATTATTGCCGCCGCGAAAGAGAGCATTCCTCTTACGTCGACCAACCAACGCCACATACCCGTTCCCTGGTGGAACGAGGAATGTAATGTAGCGATCCGTAAGAGGAAACGAGCCCTTCGAATTTTCCGGAAATACCCAACCAATATCAACCTCATGGCATTCCGGAAACTCCGAGCAAGGGCTCGTTTCATCATTAAGACTTCGAAAAAAGCCTCATGGAATTCTTACATCTCATCCATTAATGCTCACACACCCCTCACCAAGGTGTGGAACAGAGTGAGGAAGATAGACGGCAAATTTAAATCATCTTGTATATCTGGGTTGAACAAGGATGGTCGTGTGATTACCGAGCCCCAGGAAATAGCTAATGCTATTGGGTCCTATTTCTCGGACGTCTCTAGCTCTCACCACTACTCGGCATCGTTCCAGATACACAAGCGTGCTGCAGAATGTAGAAGATTAGATTTCTCTTCTGCGAACAACGAGGTGTATAACGTGCCGTTTAGTGTATGGGAGTTGGAGAACGCGATAACGTGCGCACGAGACACAGCACCGGGGATTGATGGAATACACAATCAGTTCTTGAAACACCTGCCAGCTGACGCTTTGACTGATCTTCTCTATCTGTTCAACCATATCTATTCGACTGATACTTTCCCTGATTCTTGGAGACAAGCTATCCAGGTACCGATCTTGAAACCATCTAAGGATAAGCATTCACCATCAAGCTATAGACCTATATCTCTGACCAGCTGTCTGTGTAAAGTGATGGAAAGGATGTTAAACAACCGCCTCGTTTGGTGGTTGGAACGGAGAAACCTCCTTTGCACAGTACAGTCTGGATTCAGAAAAAATAGAAATACCTTGGATCATCTTATTCGTATGGAAAGCTTCATACAAGAAGCTTTTCTTACGAAGCAAGAAGTGATAGCTGTATTTTTCGACCTAGAGAAGGCATTCGATACCACCTGGCGCTTCAACATATTGAAAACCTTATCACAATGGGGTTTCAGAGGCCATCTTCCTAATTTTGTCTGTAATTTCATGACCAACCGACGTTTTAAGGTACGAGTTGGTAATGTGTTGTCGGATGATTTCATCCAAGAGAACGGTGTACCACAGGGTTCTGTCCTCAGTGTTACTTTGTTCGCCATCGCAATAAATGGTATTGTTCGAAGCGTTCCACCTTCTATCACTTGTTCCTTATTTGTTGACGACTTGGCTATATTCAGTAAGTCAGCGAGAAGTGCAACGGCCTCTCGCCAAATCCAACTTGCAATTAAGAAACTGGAAGCATGGGAAGATGAAACTGGGTTCAGGTTTTCTACATCAAAATCAACGTGCATGCGTTTCTCTCGTCTGAGAGGTCTGCATCCTGACCCAGATATATATCTTCGTAGAGAACTTCTCCCATTCGCAGTATCGACGAAGTTCCTAGGGCTGACGTTTGACGTGAAGTTGAACTGGAAATCTCACATTTCGCAACTCAGACTCAAGTGCTTCAAATCACTCAACCTTCTCCGTTATCTTAGTGGTACCAAATGGGGAGCGGATCGCACCACGATGTTGCGGCTTTACCGAGCATTAATACGTTCCAAATTGGATTATGGTAGTGTTGTGTACGACTCGGCCCGAGAGAGCTACGTGAAGCCACTCAATACAGTGCACAACACGGGCATCCGACTGGCCATAGGAGCACTCCGTACCAGTCGGGTGGAAAGCCTGTATTGTGAGGCTGGTGAGCCCTCGTTGAAGAGTCGACGTGCATATCTCCTTTGCTCATACGCTTCGAAGCTATTCAGCAGTAAGCATCATCCTACCTACCAATCAGTTATCAATCCTAGATTTCATGCTCTCTATGAATCGAAACCATTCGCCACCATACCAACTGGGATTCGTTTGAATCATATTTTGGTCGAAGAGTCATTTGTATACCCTCGAGTCTATCCAATTCAATTTAGTGATACCGCCCCTTGGTTGGCTCCACGTCCGGAGTGCTTGATGAACTTGTCATCAAGCACGAAGGCAACCACGAGTGCAGAAGAGTATAAGCAAAAATACCTAGAGCTCTGCACACTCTACCCCGGACATATTAAATACTACACGGACGGATCAAAACTGAACGGCAAAGTTGGCTGCGCATTCGTTAGCGAATCCTCCACTGTTAGTTTTAGATTAGGTTCGATGAGTAGCGTATATACAGCCGAGTTGTTTGCAATTGTCACCTCTCTACAGCACATTCAACAACGATCTGAGAAGAGCTTCCTGATCTGTTCTGATTCTTTGAGTGCACTCCAAGCCATGACACAGATCTTTCCAACTCACCATCTGGTCCAGAAAGTGCAGACACTCCTGACCGCCCTTGCCTCGCAGGATGTCAGTGTAGTGTTCTGCTGGGTACCTGGACACGTGGGGATTGGTGGTAATGAGTTGGCGGACACGGCTGCCAAAGAAGCGACGGAGAAAGAAGATATTGATAACCCGAGAGTACCTTTCAATGATTTCAAGGCGTATTTCAAACTACTTTTCAAATCTCGTTTCCAAAAAGAGTGGGACAGGGAGACCAATAACAAGCTGAAAGAAATCAAGCCAACTGTTAGTGCTTGGGAATCTTCAATCCGAGGTTCACGGAGGGAGGAAGTGGTTCTCACTCGTCTGCGAGTGGGACACACACTTTTAACCCATTCCTATCTCTTCACTCCCGATAAAATCGTTCCCAGATGTGAGATTTGTAACGAGATTTTGACTGTTCGACACATATTACTCGAGTGTCAGAAATATACTGCTCTGAGGAGACAGCTTCGTATGGGAGACACAATGTCAAAGATTTTAGGGAATAATTCAAAATCGATAGATACAATATTCAGCTTTCTAAGATTATCGAAGCTATTGGATCTCATTTGACATGCTCGTGGATCTTCGTTAGACGATAAAGTCGTCTTGTTACCAGTATCATTCTTCAAACTGCCCGAATTAGGACATTTCCATGTCCGTTCAAGATGACGTTGTTTGTGCAATCATCTTTGACCAGTATACTGCTTTTTGACATTTGATACTTATTCTTGATGCCGATCTCTTGGGATAGACATCAGGAGTATTTTAAATCAAACCATATTCCACCATATATCTATTATGGTTTGTCGTTCCTCCACTCCTATTTGAGGGGGAGTTTGAACTGAGAACAAGTAATAAATCGTTCTCATCCTAGTCCCATGGGTGTGACCCTTTACAGCACACACATGTTCGGTTTTAACAAATTAGTGTATAACGTCTTTAGACACTTTAGACATAGTTTAGTCTTAGTTTATTGTATTGAGGTGTTCTCATCTAAATTTCACTTCCACCTTTATATCACACTTTTCACCTATTGTTGCAACCTATTTCGACAGGCACTAAATGACCTCGCTGTCGATGCGCCTTAAAACCCTAATATTCATTCATATATATATATATATATATATATATATTTTATATATAGCAACACTTGCTGGATAGAATCTTTTGCTATTGCTTTTCGCGCCTTTTTTTCATTTCTCTGTATCATGCTACGTGATTAATATAATTTCAATGTGATATTATGATTATTTATAAACCCACGGACTAGAAAAGTAATTGATAATTAAGTAATCAATGAATACCTTAATCATCGATAATAATCATATGATATATATATATATATATATATATATATATATATATATATATATATATATATATATATATATATATATTTATATATATATATATATATATATATATATATATATATATATATATATATATATATATATATATATATATATATGGGTTTTACGAATCATAAAGTGCCTATAATTGACTAATTAATGGTTCACTAATTATTTACATTATTTTTCTTCTGTTGGCACTACTTTCCATGTGTCATGTGACCTTGTTGCTAGCTTTGTCTAGTTGACTTGAACTGTCAGTGTCAGAGTTTTGCTCAAACCACTCAATGGAGAAAGCAAAACGAGCACTGTATGCAAACTTTGTGGATAGCGAGCTCGATCTACTGGGGTCTCTAGTTGAAAAGTATCAACACGTTGTGGAATGCAAGTCCACGGACTAGTAAAAGGTGAGCAATCATTACATAACCCTTCTTATTATGGCCCACATTATAATGGCCTGTCTGGCCAAGCTTCAGACATTGAGTGATGTATACAAACTCAAAACATCAGACCAAACACTTGCCTAGGCCTACGATAAATTTGACATTAGAATCTCAATGCTTAGTGTCGATGTAATGGCTGTTTTTGTCCCTTGTGGCTACTCTTATAGTATAGGCGTAGACCCAGACCTACCTTATAAGCTTGGCATATTCATGAGGACCTAAATGTAGCTCCAACTCTTCAATTTCATCCATGCATGACCTAGACATTAGTTATTATATAGGCCTAGTCAATGACCTAGACTAGCTTGAGCATAGGCCTTGGGTAGGTCACAACAAATTATGTTCATATATTATTTAATAACCGTGCACTTCTGTTTCAGGAAGAGGTTTGGGCTCAAATAGCGCTTGAATGTAACGCTAGCACTAGTTGGGCTGGCACCGCATGGTGGGTCACCTACAAATCAAGTTCAATAACTTGAAAAGAGAGGCTCGAAAATTAAATGCCCGAGAGAGGGCAAACTTATTGAAAAGTGGAGGAGGGGAATGCAGGCCTACTCCAATTGATTATATTTTTAATTTTTATTATTATTTAAACTCTTGCAATTGCACATAAATGTGCGGTGGCAAGTTCCCTAACTACCCCTATCCCACCACCTCCCTAACCCTCTGACAGAATAACTTTAACCTAATTTCATCCTCTTCAAAAACATTTCTACTAAGCCCATTCCAGTCCCTACTGCAGAGAGCCCTAGCAATGATAAATCTAACAACAGAGGGTCTGCCTAATAACTTTGGTAGTGACGTACTGCCACTTCACGATGAGACAATCACGGGCAGTCCAGATGTGAATATGATGTTAAGGACGAGGTAAGCTAGCTGCATGCTGTCTAAAATCTTATTCAGTAGGCCTACAAGTATCCCAGTACTTTTTTTTTTATATTGGGTTTTAACGACGCACTGTGATGATGACTGAGATCTATTGGCGTCGGATGAATGATTAATGAGATGATGGGATGATGAGATGAAGGTTTTATGGTTAGTGGGAAGGAAGCGGTCGTGGCCTATATTGTGGGAACCATCCCGGCATTAGCCTAGACTACAGAGGGAAACCACGAAAAACCCCTGTGAAGATGGACGGTGGCGGGGATCGAACCAGGTCCGATATGTCCCTTCATCTTCCGGGTCACACGAAGCAAGTGCGCTAACCACTCAGCTACTGTGCCGGTTATCCCCTAGTACTTCATCTTATTCACTTTAAGTTTGATTGCGTACTTCAATTATTGTTACCTAGGGACATGGCCATATATTGTGGAAGATATTCGTGGAATAAAATTCAAATAAAGTTCAATCTTTACATAATACGATACACTGCTACGCCCATATATAAACAAACCTTGCTTAAATGTCGAGTACCATCATTGAGTTTGTAACTACTGGAAACTCTATGAAACCATAGGCCTACATTGAATTCCACTAGGTGCTCTTTCACATCCCTGGCAATGACGACGATCATTGCTGATCAAATTAATGTTACATGTTAAAGGGAAAGTTAACTTGTTATTTGGAGATTATTTGTAGATTGCAGATTTGTATTCTATTCATAATTTCAAGATATACAGTATTTTTTATTTTTTCTATAAGTTGACGCGTCCGGGAGAAAAATGCAATGGTAGTATTTGCTAATTCCTGGAAATGGGGATCTTCGACGTACGGTGGTCAAGTCGCTCTCCTCCCCACACAATGATCCATTCATTCAATTTCCCGTTAGTTACGGTATACGTGAGACGTATTGTAGTAGTTCTATGCCAAGTGCAATGCCTGGTTGTTGTGTATTCGGGTGCAATAACTATACAGAAAAAAATATTAAACCAGTGCGTTATCACTCATTTTCTAATCATGATAGATTACCAAAACAATTCGCTATTTGGATTAAAAAAGACATATGACAAATTTTAAACCGTCGAAATTTTCTTGAAAGCGATTATACCTACATGGGGACATTTTACAATGTCAATTAATGCCGAATGCATTTAGATTTGGTCCACGTTTGAAACCGGGTGCAGTGTCATTTCAGAATTTGAAAGGCCAAAAAACGGGAGCATCATATGAGATAATGACAAAAATCTCAGACTTGCTCGAAAATGAAGACTGACACAATTTCAGAAGAATATAAACCACATCAAAATTTCAAGGTTTTGAAATGTTTTTTTCATGGTTTTGTATTATTGTAAACATTGCACCTATTCCACGTCCAACGATGCAAGAATTAAAAGTTAAAACATAAACATTACTCGCGATGCGCACCTCAGAACACATCATAATGAGGAGCATAATATATGAGAGTTCGAAAGATTTTTTCACATTTCAAACTATTATCAGGAAAATATTCCAACTTGAATTATGATATATATATTTTTTTCTTAATAACATCGAAACTTGATACAAAACCATTGTTCCCCAATTAAGGCTGTGGATGAAAGATAGGATCGTTTGGACGGGGCACCACAAGGGCGATCTTACCACCCCATTTTAAGTGTTTATAACCATGTTTATAACCAATGCTTATAATTTGGTTAATCACAGCCGGCCACTCAGTATTTATTGCCTTGTTGTGACGCAATAAACCCTGTATAATTTGACTAGAGTTCTTCTGGATATTGTTCTCTCATTGCTTGCCGACACGACACTAGACGGAATAATTACTATATTGTTGCCTTTCCCAAGTGACGTATTTGAATGAATCCTAATTACGAATTGTTTGTAACCTAATCGCCACACTTTGTTTGGGGGTATATCGTCGATAAGAGCTATTCTCTTTCTCCTACTCGTGTTTTGTTTTCAATTATTTGGTAGCGTCACGTATTGAGTACCGTACATATTTAGATAAAATTATCGAATGCAAATCTGTATTTTGTGTTACGCAAATAAAATTCCATCTAACCTTTGAAATAGTATACGTTCACACTCTCTACAACACAAGCTTTCGTGGACTGTTGGCATAACTTTGCACTTATCACACATACACCATAAACGATGCTCACGTCTTCCTAGACATCTTGCCGTCAACCTGTGCTCTTCTATAGCTTGCACTACCGGTACTTCTATTTCACTATCTGAATACTCGGGTTCGAATCGATACGGTTGGATTGCCCGATCAGTCATATCCAATATAAATTTAAATTCAATAAGTATTAACGTTAGCCCAAGTTTGGTTGAAAAACTTCCGGTAAATTAAAATCAATAAAGCTCTAAATATAAACTATATGAGCACATATGAAATACACATTTTAAGATTGAGAGTGATTAAATAACATAACACTGCTTTACGAATTATTGTATTCATGCAATTGTAAATACGCAATTCAAAAACCATAAGCCAAGGTCGACAATACGTCTCTCTGGTTGTGAAGTCTGAAACAAACTATAAGTGCATGTATTGTTCGGGAATTTAAAGTTCTCAGAACCACGTGAATGGCAGAATTGCACCTGCTAAGATGGGAGTGGAATGAATGACTGACCATGGCTAGTCAACAATTCTTGGAATCCACTATAACTGACATGCAAGAATATTAATAGCTCTTGAAGGAGAAGAGATAAAATTATGAAACTTTTACCAAAATTCATAATAAAACAAGACTGTTCATAATAGAGAATATAAAACAAGTTGACTTTCCCTTTAATAATGTTACATGTTGAAAATGTTACATACCAGTACGTCATTTGTAGGCTCCTACCCCTTCAATGACTCATCATTGAAAATGTGATTCGAAAAAGTTTCTTTTCTAGCTATCTAAACTGAGTTACACTTATATTAATGAATATTGAGTACCTATTTCAGAAGTGTCAGATAACTAGTCAATACAAAAGCTACTAATTTTCAGTCCATTCCACATCCCTGCAATTACTAGTCATTCTTGTACCACATCACACTCCTTCCTGTCTCTTCCCTTCCACTTTCAATGTTTTGTTACAGATTCGACAACCAATGCTGTTCCAGCGAAAGCCGTACCGGTAAATCCAGCAGTACAGTGAGAAAACTACGAAGAGGACAGGGAGGTGCGACTGCGGCAAGAAAAAATAGAACACGAGAAGAGATTGGAACTCCTTGAACTTCAAATCATGCACACAAATTCATTAGTAAGCAACGAGAGTGCAGAGGCAAATCTGCGAGAATATTTCTTAAACTCTCGTGTACAAAATGTGCTGGTAATTAATATATATAATATATATTAATATAGTGTGCTAGCGAAGTTGCGGCTTGCTTCGTCCTGCGAGTGAATATGTAGGCATCAAAAGGCATGCTGCATTGTAACTCTAATATTATGATTTATATTTCACATTTTATGTATGTAATCGATTTATTTAGCAGTCTTGTGCTATCAGTAGCTCCATACATGTTACAATGTTATATAATTAATATAAGAATATAAATGTTATAACAGAATACTGAAGAATTATCTTTAAATTACCTTTAAAAACCTATACAATGGAATTTCAAACATTAACATTTTAAGTAGTCGACATTTACTAGTTCTTGTTCTTGAATCTATCAATATTTTCCCTGACATACTTGTTGCACTCTCTTTTAAACCCGTTCAAGTTGTTACAATTTTCATTTTTCGGCATTTTGTTATAGATTCTTATGCCATTATAAAAAACATTCTTCTGATTAAAACTATTCTTTCTATAATCCAAGTATATGTTTCTACAGTTTCGGGTGTTATGCTCATGTATTTCAAATCCATATACGATACTATCTCCTAGGTAATCAGGTAGCAGATTGTTAACCAACTTATAAATAAATATTAATACACTTCGTATCAGTCTCTGATTTACACTCATCCATTGTAATGCATCCAACATATCATTTGTGTGTGTATATACATAGTTATTTTGAACAATTACAAATTTTTTACATTTCAATATTATTCTCATTGCTCTATTTTGCAATGCTTGTAGGTTATCTTTTTCTTTATCTCTCAGGTACATCAGTATAGTTGGGCAATATTCAAAGTGTGGTGCTATAATTGTTTTATTTATCAATATTTTGGTCCATATTGAAAGTTCTCGAATACAGCGAGCCATGAAACCAATCTTTTTCCCAACTTTTTTTGCAATATATTCTCCATGACACCTGAAATTCAGTTGATCATCTACTATTACTCCTAGATATTTCATTTGATCAACTCTCTCCAGAATAATTCCATCCATGTATAGATGATTGTTTAGAAGTACTTGATTAATATATACATTTTTAGATTTACTTTGTGAAATTATAAGATATTTAGTTTTACTCAAGTTAAGTTTGAGTTTATTACACGCTAACCAGTTTGTAACATTCTCTAATTCTGTATTCACAATTGCCACTACTTCTTCTGCATTATCACCAGCATACGATATTAGAGTATCATCTGCGAATAGATTCATAAATGATTGTTCTATACATTTATGAATATCGTTCATATATATTATAAACAGAACTGGGCCCAGAACTGACCCCTGAGGAACTCCAAATTCATTTCCAAATTTTTTATTGACTTAGTGCTCCATCGCCTCGACTCGCTGTGATCGCTCTCTGGTTTTAGGTTCAGTTCGGAACGACAGATGCTTGCACAGTACTGAACAAAATCATATTCCAAGAAAATTTAGTGTTTTGACAGCCTATTTTTTTGAAAATATTTTTTTGCGGCACACGGGTGATTATTATTTGTGAAGGGAGTTTTCTGTCGTAATATAAGGAGAAGTACTAATGGTAAATATCAAGATTGGCAACTTGGTGCCCCTTTAATAAATTTTCCAACTGCGTGCCACCCATTCTTTAGCTGTGGTTAATTTTGTATCGTGTTGTACATGTTATTTACTTCTATTTTAGCACTATATAATGACAAATTTTTTCAAGGTATTTGTTGTCCAGTCTCTTTGTTTGTCTGTATGTATGTACCTGTGAAATACCTTGTAGAACTCGATTCGTTGTATTTTACCAATATCCTGACTTTTCCCCTTAATTTTCAGCAAGTATATGTACAGTATACGTATGTATTATGAAGTGTTATTTATACTATATTATGTACCTTTGCTCACATTGGTTTATATGAGTGTGCACGATTACTATAATAATTGAATAAATCTGATACAACTTTATTTTTGTTTTTTATTTTTAATAAAGGTGAAACTTGATACAAAATCATTGTTCCCCAATTAAGGCTATGGAAGAAAGATAGGATCGTTTGGACAGAGCACCACAATGGCAAACTTACCACCCCATTGAAATTATAATTTAAAACCAATGAACTTTAACACCAGGACTGCGCTGTCTGTGACCATAATTTGGCGCTGTAGATAAAGGTCTTTCAGTTTCCAAAAGTTCGGAACACATTTCAAGTAAAAACCGTTTCTGTGATATATCCGGACATCATCAGCATTGGTATTAACAGTAAACAAAACACACAAATGTTGATTTCTTCCACTTTGAACCAAGTCTCTTGGGCAATGATCACTTCCTTCCATCCCCTGAAATGTAACCGATCTCCATCTCACCCAAATCAAATCTTGCTTCGACTGTGGATCATTAAAAATGGTACGGTCTGGGCCGACCCAGGCCACTGTGCCTTCTCGACTCAATCATGCACGATCAGTGAGAGCACAGAGTACATATCAACTTGTGACAGCAGAGCGTTGTCTCGTACGAGAAGCAAACCTTATTTGGCCAGTCTAATTTATACTATACATTATCATATTAATTTGGTGATGTAAAATGCTCAAGCATTTCCTTTTTGAGAATTTTCTTGAGAACATTCCTGAGTAAATTCTCATATGAAGCATATTTCATAAAATGAGTTTTAAAGGTTTCAGACCTATCAATAATTTGTTCGACTTTTTCTCTTTCCTTTTTCTTTTTTTTTTTGACACGGTACATAATCAAGATGTATTCTAACATAGGTCTATATAATATGAAAATATAATAAAAAAATATCATATACATGTGTGTTTTTGACTTATTGTATCAGTTTTACGTCTAATTTATAATAGTTCTCTGTACTGAAATCATTTAAAGGTAACAGGTTATCAAACAGTATAATTGAGGAAATGTATGTAATCAATGACTGTTTTGTATTTCAATTAACTTCAATTTGCCGCCATGTAAAGTTTAACTTCCTGTTAGGGCCATTTGGCAACACCGTATTTACCACCTAAGGGGTGCAGACAGTCTTCCTCGCCCCACAACGTCTTGAAGACTCGACAAACACTTAAGCTAACGTTGAGCAACCTGTACACCGACAGCAAGCTAGGGCTTCGTTTACCGTTTTTTTTATTTTTTTATATGCAATCTTTATTTTCATTTATTCTTAATCCATTAAACATTCTTATCTTTCTTCATTGCAAGTGTTGTTTATATATTAAATCGTAATCCTGACAAGATCGTTCCATCCACACCTGTTGAATCATTTTTTCAATTGTATCTCACAAGGAGTACCTTATTCGATAGTAAAAACAAAGATATAGTTAACATTTCAGAAGTGGGATGAACAAGACGAATAGTATTTTTGCGTAGTGTATCAAAGACAAAAAAATACGATCGTAAGTAGAAGCTGCAAAACGCGCGTCAATACACATTTCTAGACCCTACCGTTATTGCGCCTAGTTCACACTTGTTTTTATATTATTGTAACAGAATAACGAACAGACACTTCAACATCGTGATTAATCATTTGTGTATGAAATATGGAACAATTTCATTTTTCCGAACACGTGTGTCCTTTTGAGGTTATATGTAGTGCTGCCATAGCGGAAGTCGCGTCAACCCCCAACCGATAAAGAAGTTCGCTGTGTTATCGACCCGGAAGTTATCGTTCCGGAAGTTACTGACCCGGATGTTGCATTCTTATTTTTCTATTTCCGTTCCACGTGTGTAATAAAACCTACAATATTTCATAGTTATTATTATTGTTCTATTATTGAGACAACAAACATTAGTTCAGTCTTCAGAATAATTAGATAGGCCTAGTGTCTTCAATAAACTGGAGCGTTTCAATTATTTAAGTGAAGACAATTCTTGTACCATGGCCCCTTTACCAATGTATCGTCGTGGTCAAGCTAATCGTCGCCGTCAAAGCAGTACACCTGGACCTAGTCCATCAGGTAGCAATGCTTCGAGACAACCATCCATAGCAGACTTCATGGAGGGCATGCAACTAATAGCCGCCTCCATAAATAATGCAAATGTCGCCCCTCGAGAACCGATGCGCCTCATGCCAGATCTCTCCAAGAGCGTGGGAGTATTCGATGGTGAAGGAAAGGCTCATGCAGGCGAGTGGTTACGGTCTTTGGAGAATACCGCAAATATTTACAGCTGGCCAGAGGCCGTGAAACTTGAAACAGCCAGATCCCATCTTACAGGAGCTGCGCGTGAGTGGTACCTGAACCGGTATGAAAACTTGACTTCTTGGCAGTTATTTGTGGAATCATTCAGTTCAGCATTCATCGGTACACTTAGCCTACCCGAACGTTGGAACAGAATGAACAGCCGAGAACAACAACCAGGTGAGAGTGTAATAATGTACTTTCATCAAAAGGTTCGTCTTTGCAAGGACCTCAACTTGAACTTCAAGGACACGAAGAAGCAGCTTGTGATTGGCTTACTCTCCAGATCACTGAGTTCTGCCCTCCAAACTCGACACCATACCACAGAGGAGGAGATTCTTCGAGATATAGCCGATTTCGAGGAAGTCGATCGAGAAAGATCCTCACGGGCTGCAGCCAGGAAGAAGGATGTATCTAAATCATCGCAACCTACCACTGTCCCGAAAAAACAACCAGCTGTCAATTCAAAGGAGCACGCACCGACTCCGCAAAACCAAGGTGACACGTCTGATACTACAAAACCACCACCGTTTGAACCTCGTAAGAAACCACAGTTGAGCACTGAACCGCAGTGTTATAACTGCTATAGATCTGGGCATATCTCCCGTGATTGTACCATGCCACAGAGACCAAGATTTTGTGTGTGTTGCAAAGCCGAAGGCCACACGCAACGCCACTGCCCAAATCAATCATCCAACCAAGATAATACCGTATCTATGGTCCAGGGTGAAGAGGGGGTGAACCCAAATAAATACCTAAGACCTGCTCAAGTAAATAACATCCAGGTGACCGCAATGATTGATCCAGGGAGCTCGAGTTGTATTCTACAAGCTAGCGCTGCCGTCAAGTGTGGTCTAACTCCTTCCAAATCGGATTGTATCCTCACCGGTTTTGGAGGCAAAGATACCAAAGCCATTGGAAAGGCTCAAGCTACCATTAAGGTGGATACCGTCATCGCCAAGGACATCTGTGTCCTGATCGTGCCGGACAACTCCCAGGTGGTAGAATTAATCATCGGAAGAACGTGGACAGAGCTACCGAGCATCGTCTTTGCAAAGGTTGATGATCGCCTCATCATCACGCGTACGACATCCGAACTTGTCAGCCAATTGACTACACTACAACCGGACCAAGTGAGAAAAAAATTGGAACTACGAGTAGTGCAAGACACCACGATTCCCAGACATTCAGTCAATTTCGTGGATGTATGTTCTGGATCCAAGAATACAGAACTACTGATGCTAGAACAAGCGGGAAGAGGACAACTGTTTCAATTACACAATGGGAGATCTGTCCTTCCCATACTCAACAATTCACCCACAGAACGAAACTTGAAAAAGAGTGAATGTATGGCACGAGGGGATCCGGTGGCACTGTGTAACAAGATTCCTGAATGGCGTCCTATTGAGGAGAAAGAAGTACATGTTGGTGAAACCGTCACCGCAGAGCAAACAAGTTCATTACTTCAACTCATCAACGACAATCGAAAATGTTTCGCGTTATCTCTATCTGAACTGGGTTGTACCGATATAATCAAGATGGATATCCAAGAAGAAGAAGGTAGCAAACCTGTATCTTGTCGTCCCTACAAGACCAATGCAATTGAACGACAGAAGATTGGCGAGATAGTGCGAGAGTGGAAGGAACACGGGATCATTTCGGAAACCAGATCCCCATACGCGAGTCCAGTCCTCCTTGTCAAGAAGAAGACCGGGGAAGAGCGGCTTGTCGTCGACTACCGCAAGCTGAATAGACAGACAGTTCGAGACCACTTTCCACTTCCCAATATTGATGACCAATTAGAAAATTTATCTGGTGCCAGATTGTTTACTGTTCTAGATTTGGCGCACGGCTACTTGCAAATACCATTAATCGATGGAGCCAAGGAAAAGACTGCCTTCATCACACCGGATGAGACAGGGAAATTCGAACGGATGATCTTCGGACTAACGAATGGCCCAGCCGAGTTTCAACGCTGCATTAACCAAGCACTGGGGCCCCTTCGCAACACTATCGCTATGTGTTACCTCGACGATCTGTTGATACCAGCCAAGGATTGGGACGAAATGCTGACAAATCTCCGTGCAGTATTCAAGGCATTGTCTTCAGCCCATCTCACACTGAAGCTATCTAAATGTGAGTTTGGTAAATCCAAAATTGATTACTTGGGTTTCACTATTTCTGAAGGTGTAGTCCGACCTGGTCTCCGAAAGACCGAAGCCATAAGATCATTCCCGGAACCACAAAATATTCACGAAATCAGGCGATTCATGGGACTCACTGGGTTCTTCAGGCGATTCATCCGACAGTACGCGAGCCGAGCAGAACCTTTGACACGTCTCACAAAAGCTACCGAACCATTCCTATGGACTGATGAACAGCAAAAGTCCTTCGACGACCTGAAAGCTGAACTAACATCACATCCGATCCTAGCATTGTACAACCCCCGGGCCAAAACCGAAGTCCACACTGATGCGAGCAGCCAGGGACTGGCAGGGATGCTACTACAAGAAGACGACAACGGTCAACTTCACCTAGTCTATTGCGTGAGCAAAAGAACAAATGGAGCTGAAAAGTTTTACCATTCCAGCCGCCTTGAACTAATGGCCATTGTTTGGACCATTCAGCGACTGCGTTCATTCCTACTGGCTATCCATTTCACAGTCGTAACAGATTGCCAAGCTCTCATTTATCTAAATGAACAAAAGACCCTCAATCCAATCATAGCTAGGGCATACGACATAATACAAGAATTTGACTTTGATGTCCGTCACCGAGCGGGTATTAAAATGCAACATGTGGATGCACTCAGTCGTGCCCCAACCGAAGAAGCCACAGAAACCATGGATGAGGTCATTGCGGATCGCCTCGAAGTACTTGTGACATTAACAGTAGCCGATCAAGTACTGATGTTCCAACGTGGTGACTCTGAACTATGTCATCTCATTGACATTCTTGAGAAAGAAGAACAGGACCAATCGGAAGAAGAGAAGCAACAAGTTCGTCAGTTGGAACTGAAGAACCACATACTTTTCCGACGGGAAGCCGACTCTTGTCTTTTCGTTATTCCGAAGAGTATGAGAAAGAGTATTGTAATAATGTGCCACGACCAGTCTGGACACTTCTCACTGGATCGTACTGTCGCTAAGGTGCGAGAAAACTATTGGTTCGCTGGAATGCGCCGTTATATAAAGCACCACATTGCGCGCTGCTTCAACTGTCTGCTGCACAAAGTACCCCGTGGCATCCAACCTGGGCAACTTAATCCTATCCCTCCTGGAACACGTCCATTTGAGGTAGTAAACGCCGATCATCTAGGCCCTTTCCCACGCAGCAGCAAAGGAAACACCGAACTTCTTGTCATAGTAGACAACTTAACCAAGTTTGTCCACTTATATCCGGTACGAGACACTTCTTCAACAAACCTGATAACATGTATGGACCATTTCGTCAACGAGCGTGGTCTTCCTGAGCGACTGATCTCGGATCGGGGAACCTGCTTTACTTCAAAACAATTTGCCAACTACTGTGAGACCCGAGGCATTAAGCACACAGTAAACTCTCCTCGACATCCCAGAGCGAATGGACAGGTCGAGCGAGTAAACAGCACAGTCCTTCCAGTAATTGCAATGGCAGTGGAAGATCCTAACCACAAAGACTGGGACAAAACCATATCAAAAATCCAAAGAGACTTGAACACCACAATAAATAAGACGACGAACCGTACCCCTTTCGAAATCTTACATGGGTATCAGCCGCGGTTTGAAGATGGCGACTTACGGGAAGCTACTAACGAATCAGGAAACCAGCTGTGGGAGGATCCAGCAACTCTCCAAGAGCAAGCAAGAACCAGAATTGTGACCAGTCAAGCAAAATCTAAAGCCTACTTCGATCATTCCCGTTACAAGGGACTACGTTACGGAAAAGGTGATATAGTAGTCATGAGGCGTGCGCCTGTCCATACTGGGAAACCAACAAAACTCCAGCCGAAATACCGAGGCCCTCTTGTTGTGACTGAGGTACTGCCCAGCGACACATACCGTGTCACCCAACTGGTTGATGATGACAACCAGCATTTTTACGCTACTACAGCCCACGTATCACAATTGAAACTGTGGAAGGGGAGAAATGAGGAAACTTCCGAAGACGATGATGATCACGCTGCCGAATCCGACGATGATGAACTCGAGGCTCCTACCGTCAGACCGCAGCGGATAAAGAAGCGGCCGGCACACTTGGCTTCTTTCATCTAGTGTATTTTCTGTATTTTTGTGTCATTTATGTATGTTTATTTTCATAATATTATTTTAACAATCAATATCAATTCATTTCAAAATCGAGGACGATTCATTTCCAGGATGGCCGAATGTAATCAATGACTGTTTTGTATTTCAATTAACTTCAACTTGCCGCCATGTAGAGTTTAACTTCCTGTTAGGGCCATTTGGCAACACCGTATTTACCACCTAAGGGGTGCAGACAGTCTTCCTCGCCCCACAACGTCTTGAAGACTCGACAAACACGTAAGCTAACGTTGAGCAACCTGTACACCGACAGCAAGCTAGGGCTTCGTTTACCGTTTTTTTTATTTTTTTATATGCAATCTTTATTTTCATTTATTCTTAATCCATTAAACATTCTTATCTTTCTTCATTGCAAGTGTTGTTTATATATTAAATCGTAATCCTGACAAGATCGTTCCATCCACACCTGTTGAATCATTTTTTCAATTGTATCTCACAAGGAGTACCTTATTCGATAGTAAAAACAAAGATATAGTTAACATGTACTTGCTATTAATATCATCTAAAAATGACAAAAAAAGATGAGCGATCATAGCAACGACTCAGCTGCACCCTACACGAAAAGAAACGCAATTGTGTTCATTCAACATTTACCTAAAAATCAAATAACTCACGAATATTTGGCAGGAACATTGACGGTAACTCGTGATTTGACAGCCATTAACTACCTATTTCAAACTATGCCTGCGTTCACCTAATAATTGATAAACTTATATTCGACAGGAACATGGTAACTCAGTACATATTTGACATACCATCAACCATTTTAAATTATGCCTGCCTTTACACAAAGATTAATTTATATTCATATTTGGCAGGAACATGCATATTTGGCCAGTGCTAACAACACTAAATTATTGAACAATAGAATTAGGTTTTTCGAATTGTTGATATATTAATTGCACTTGAATTATGTTTAAGAATAACGATTAAAAAAATATATGCTCGAGCATATTTGAGCATAATCTTTTGGAAAATATTCTCAGCTCACATCACCATATTTTATTATATTATACACAGGGGCGGGCTGGGCTATCTGGCAACCGGGCATTTGCCAGGTGAGCCGCCTCACTCAGGGCCACGCGAACACCAAACATAGAACAAAAATTGGCCATGGTACGTTAATCAGTAAAATTACCCAAACAGACATGAAAATATCGTTATTGCGGTGTACAAGATTTTCAGTTCAGGTTAGCTTAATGTTAACCCAACTCAACTTGACTCGAACATCAGATCTCAGTCTGTGTATGACAGTTCAGTGTACTAGCAAATAATAACCTCAGCAACGTACCTGCTCTAACTCTGGCTATGTATGCCTCATTTTCAAGAGGCAAGGAAGTGAACTGGAGGGGAAGAGTTCAACCAATGCTTTGCTAATGTCACACAAAACTCGCGAGCAACTGGCTTGACATATGCCTGTTACATCGCCCATGACGAGCTGGAACGTTCCAGACGCGTAGAATCGCAACGCAGTAAGAACTTGCGTTGCAATAGGAAAGCATGGGACCTTGCTGTCGGTCTGGTCAAATCGCCTACTAAAATGTTGCACAGTTTCAAGACGGTATGTCTTGGAAACCTGTGTCCATTTAATAAGATGGTCATCCGACACATTTAATGGATCCAGCCTATCTTAGAATACTCTACCAGGTCTAACAATGATAGGCCCCTCCTGATTAGGCCTCGGCCTCCTAGCCTCATCCAGAATTAGGAAACGCACAGCGTTGAACATTGTAATATAATTAGTAGGATATAGGCCTATGCCTATTATAATTATGTATATATAATTAGTGTTAGTGTTTTAGTGGTAACATTAGTTATCATAAGTTATATTTCAGCTAGGTATAGTAGCAGTTAGTGGTAGTTACTAGTGACATTGAGATTGTAATGTTACAATCTCAATGCTAGTGGTAAGCTCACTACGCTGGCAACGACGCAGCTTTTTAACAGGTTAGGCTAGGCTGGACAGACAATTGACGAAGTGAGTGACACTGATAGTTACATACGCTAGCTTAGGCCTAGTCGAGAACAAGCAGAACGTTGAGGTTAGATGTAGAACCGGAATTATAAAACACGTAAATCAAATGGCGCGATATTTAACAAGAAAAAATTGGTAGGCCTACTGGAAACCCTGCTTCAGAGTATTTTTCCCATGTCTGATTACACTGTAATCTTCGAGTTTAATAAATATTTTGACTTTATTCTCAAGGCCATCGAAAAATGAGAAGAACTACTTCTGTCAAATGAATATGATAATTTCAATTCAGTAATGCAGACCCATCAAACTTGGTTGATTATGAACTCATTAAAAATAAATTCAACATATTTTGTCCGGTTTATTCTAATAGTCCGCTTTAATTCTGTAATTACACCAACGTTTGGAAAAAGTTTTGATTGGTTACACACTCTCTTATATGTATACCACATTCCCACGTACAAAAGAGAACATAAAAACGAAGCCTGATTTTCTTCGTCAAGTGAAATGAAGTCTTGGCTCCATGGAATACAAAAATCGACAACAATAATCTGTTGGTGGGGCATTTAACAAGCAATAATCAATCAATCAGTATGGTTGAATGTATCATTTCATTTTGTCATGACTCACTTGCAACTCATTGTCACTAAAAACTAGGAATACTCAACATGATAAACTATGTGTTTGTTGCATGTAAGAAGAGCGATCTACACACAAAAATGTATTTTTCTCATCATGTGACAACTGTTTGTGAAAGTTTGGTAGCGTATTTGCAATTACTGCCTCAATATGCATGAGAGTGACATCGCTCATCCAATAATTGAATTCGGAAATGCCTAGACTGAAATCTTTAATTTTTCATGAGACTTTGTCGTACTCTACAACAATCAGTGTAGTAGTAGTATAGTAGATATTCATTCTATGCCATTTTTTTTACATAGGCCTACATACATGGTTACAAAAAATGACATAAGATTGGATAATAAAACAAAGTGTTCACAATCAAAAAGTAAAAGAAAGCAAGTAATATTTAAATTATTAAATCACTCGATAGTGTGATTAAATTACTATGTAGGCCTATGTTGAATGTCTCATGTATGTATTATTTATCAGTATTTTCTGATGGGCTACTTTTGTGATTCTCCTTTGTAGTCTAATCAGAGAATAAGTGATTGATTGCAATAAGACAATCCAATCCATGTACAATAATTGTACCCGTCAATTTATATATTTATCAAATCTCAAACAAATAAAACCATCAAAGAAATAACAGCGAGGCCTATACATTAGCGACACGCCTACTACCCTCCCCGCACCATACGTCCCCGGCATGCAAAAACTCAACTCGGAGAGCAAGCAAGCTTCCTGCCGTCTTTCAAGGAACCATCCCAGTATTGACCTGAATGACAGAGGATAACCAAAAAAAACTCTATCAGGATGGTCCACCATAGGACTGTACATGTAGGGTACCGTACCACCCTTGGGTTGCATAACTGATACACCGAAAATATGGTGAATTGAGAAAAACGTAGGCCTACACCGTAAGCATTATTTCAGATGATGACTGAATAGGGAGGCTACGATATTGCATTCGAATGGTGTGAGACTATCCTCTTCTCCCCACAATAATATACTAGCCATCATGCATGAAAATATTTTTCTTGCGGTGTACGAGATTTTCGGTTCAAGTTAGCTTAACCTAGGAGATGGAGGGGTTAGTGAATGTAGCTATTGGGAGGTTTGGGGTAGGTAGGGTGGTTGTTAGTGGGATTTTGTATCGTAAGGATATGAAGGAGGGGGTGGTAGACGGAATGCATAGTTTTCTAGGGCGTATGTGTGAAAGAATGGGTGTGTGTTTTTTGGATGCCAATTGTTGGCTGCAAGGTGAAGGCCTATTTGGAGATGGGCTTCATCTGTCGGATGAGGGAAAGTGTGTGTTTGGTGAGTTGTTAGGGAGGGTAGGTGGTAGGCTGGTAGCACAGACCTGACTAGTGAGGGATGAGGTAGGTAAGGGAAAAACGACTGAAGTAGATGGGTGTAAAATGGGTGGGGGGCAAAAAATGTTGAAGGAATGTAAAGGCCCAGAAATTAGTCTAATGGTAGTAAATTGTAGAAGCTTGGCAAATAAGGTGGATGAATTCAGGACGCTGTTAGAATTGTATCAGCCAGAAGTGGTGGTGGCAGTGGAGACATGGCTAGGAGAGGGGTTTACAGAAGGTGAATTAACTGTAGATGGTTACACTCTGCACAGGAGAGATAGGGATAGGCACGGAGGGGGTGTAATGGTAGCAGTTAAAAGAGGAATCCAAGGGACGTTGCTCTGGAAAGAAGAGGAGGTAGAGATGATGGGTATGAGGATAATGGTAGGCAGGCAGTCTCTTGAAGTAATCGCGGCATATAGGCCTCCGGGGGGGGATTTAGGATTGCTTCATCGTTTGGAGGATAGGCTTAGTGCTAGGGATAATGTAGAGAGCTTAATTATAGCGGGAGATTTAAACATGCCTAATGTACGGTGGGAGGTAGGAGGTACAGAACATGGGAGGGGAGTAGTGCAAAATATTGTTACGGGTATATTAAATGAAGGTTTTCATCAGGTTGTGGAGGAGGGAACTAGGAGTAAAAGGCTAGGGGGAACTAATATTCTAGACGTAGTGTTAGTAAGGCCAATAGAGTTGTGGGCGAGGACGGTGGTAGTTGAAGGCATCAGTGATCATCGAATACCCATAGTCAGTTTAGCATTAGCTCCGGTTCAAACTAAAAACGTTGGGAAGAAAGTTTGGGGTTACAAAAGGGTGAAGGCAAGGGAGGTTCGAAAAGCTTTTGAGGATAGGTTTGAGAAGTGGTGCGAGATAGACATGGATGATATTGAAGGGCTGTGGTTCAATTTTCAGAAAATATATGAAGAGGTTAGGGATAAGTTGGTTCCCTATAAGGTGCTACAGGCAAATGCAGATCCGGCTTACTATAATAGTACGGTTAGGAGGCTTAAGAGGAGGGGTAGAAAGATGAGTAGGAAGTGGAGGGCGTCAGGGGAGGGAAAGGAGGTGGTCCAGGAACTAAGGCGGGAATTAAACAGGGCTAAGAGGGAGGCAAAAGAAAGATTCATGGGGGGTATGTTCAATGAACGTGATGTGCAAGGTAGCTGGAATAGAATGTATAGGTTTGTTTCTAGTCAGAAAGGTAGTGGCAGGGAGTTGCCAACTTTAGTTGATCAGGTAGGGAATGAGTGGAAAACGGACATAGAGAAGGCAGCAGCTTTAAATAGATTCTATGGGGAAGTGTTCAATGCGAATGGAATTATGGGGGAGGAGGAAGCAATAGAGGGGGATGGGGAGGAGGTTCTGCTTACAGAGAGAGAAGTGTGGAATGTATTAAGGAAACTCAAAAGTGGAAAGTCGCCAGGCATAGATGGGGTGCAAAGCGATCTACTGAAATTAGCGGGTAGGGAAGTTTAGGTTATTTGCTAAGGTTGTTT
Source organism: Brachyptera risi (assembly GCA_964007535.1). Taxonomy (NCBI): domain Eukaryota; kingdom Metazoa; phylum Arthropoda; class Insecta; order Plecoptera; family Taeniopterygidae; genus Brachyptera; species Brachyptera risi. The sequence continues at coordinate 941,271 of OZ023335.1, read as the reverse complement.
CAAGCTTCACTCACAGCAGGTAGAGTACCGCAAGTTTGGAAAAAAGCGGAGGTGGTTCCAATTTCAAAGGGAGGGCAAAGGGGTAGGGTAGACAACTACAGGGGAATTAGTTTAACATCGCATGTGTGTAAGATAATGGAAAGGGTGGTTATAAAGAGAGTAGTGGAGAAGGTAGATGAAAGAAGGAGTATTTCAGAAGTGCAGCATGGGTTTAGGAAGGGTTATTCATGTGAGACGCAGTTGTTAGGTTTTGCAGAAGAGTTGGCTGGGGTAGTTGATAGGGGGGGACGTGTTGATGCAGTTTTTATAGATTTCGAGAAGGCTTTTGATAAGGTAGATCACAATATATTATTAGGGAAGTTAAAAATGTCCGTTGGGAATGCTGGGTTGGTTAATTGGATTGGAAACTTTCTTCAGGATAGAGTGCAAAGAGTTCGGGTGGGTTCAGAGGTTTCAAGTGAGACTAAGGTTACGTCAGGAGTTCCACAGGGTAGTGTGTTGGGTCCCTTATTGTTTGATTTATATATAGATGATCTGACTAGTGTTGTTGATTCGAAAATAAGGTTATTTGCAGATGATTGTGTGTTATATAGGGAAATCATTACAGAGGAGGATGTAGTAGCAATCAGGTAGATTTAGCGGCAATTAATCGTTGGGTTCAGTCAAACAAGATGGGGTTGAATACAGGAAAGTGCAAGTTAGTCACATTCGGTAAGAGAAACATGAGGACAGATGTAGTGTATGAGGTAGGAGGGAAGACGCTGGAGTTGGTGGAAAACTACAAGTATTTGGGGGTGGTATTTGATAGGCGTCTAGGGTGGGGGAGTCAGATTGAGAGAATAGTAAAAAAGAGTATAAATGCCCTAAACTTTGTAATGAGGCAACTTAGGGGGGCAGGTATGGAGATTAAGGAAGGAGCATATTTCTCGTTAGTGCGTCCCATGGTAGAATATGCTAGTTCAGTTTGGGATCCTTATAGATTAGGTGAGATAAGGGATGTGGAAAGGGTTCAAAGGATTGCTGTGAGAAGGGTTACAGGTAGGGTTAGGAGGTGGAAATGGGATGAGAATGAAAGGGGGGAGAGGGTAAGAATGTTGGAGAGTCCAACTGAGATGATGAGAGACCTGGGGTGGCAGAAATTGGAAATACGGAGGAAGGAGGATCGTTTATGTAATTTCTTCAGGGTAATGGAGGGAGAGGGGGGGTGGGGGGAGCTGCATGAGTTGATAAAAAGAAATAAGTCAGGGTATGGAGGTAGGCGGGGTCATGATAGAGCGGTAGTCATAAAGGGGGCTACATTAGATGTCGGTGAATTCTCTTTCTTAAATAGGACAGGTAGGGACTGGAATGGGCTTAGTAGAAATGTTTTTGAAGGGGATGAAACCAGGTTAAAGTTATTCCGTCAGAGAGTTAAGGAGATGGTGGGATAGGGTTAAGTTGTTGTACAACTTGACTGCATTGTATGAGAATGATTTCTTGAACATGGCTGTGGAGTGAGAGTGTAGTGAGAGTTTGTTTTTATTGCGCAAGTTTAATGAATGTGTGTCTTTATTCAGTATTAGTTTATCTCGGAGATATTTCGGCTGATCCGTAAGTAATATTGCTTTGACAAAAGTACCTAAATGCAATCTACGTCTATGCGTCATCTTTAGCCATTTCAGTTTGTTATAATGAGGAATTAAGGGGTTGTTTTTTCTAGTATTTTTGTTATAGCTTTTTATATTTACGAAACGCAGACAAGCGTTTTGAGCAATTTGTATTTCAGTTATGCTGTAGCTATCAAGACAGGGACCGTATACTACATCGGCATAATCAAATTTGGAGAGAATTAGAGTGTCCGTTATTAATAATCTGAGTTTTTGCGTTAATATATTTCTTGAATAGTACAGTTGTTTAAGTTTACTATAGCATGACTGGATCAATGTTGAGACATGTTTTTTGAAGCTCAGGTTACTATCAATATTTAATCCCAGGTTTTTCACCACGTCTACTATCGTTAATACTTTGCCTCCAACTATAAATTCAGCATTACTATCTCTAGCAAATTTGACATTATGTGATGTACCAAAATGCAACGCCATAGATTTGGATGGATTTAATTGGAGTCCATGCTTTTTTGATGTTAGTTCCAGCGCAGTAAGATCCGCGTTTATTCTAGTAACTGAATCAGGAAGATCTTCAGGTTTGTATGAGTAGTAAAGTTGTGTGTCATCTGCATAGCAATGGATTTCAGAATTGGTAACTAAGTTAGACATATCTGAAGTATAAATAGAATACAGTAGTGGACCAAGTATGGATCCTTGAGGGACTCCTGCTTTAATTTCTTTCGCTTCCGATGTATTATCTCCGATGTTGACTTTTTGGATTCTATGTAAGAGGTAATTTTTAAAAAGAGAAATTCCAATATTGTTTAGCCCATAATGAGAAAGTTTCGCCAAGAGTAGATTATGGTCGATGGTATCAAATGCCTTCGAATAGTCTAATAGGATCATTGACGTTATGAGGCCTCTGTCGTTATCTCTGAGAATGTCGTCTGTTATTTTGGTTAGTGCGGTGGTGGTGCTGTGTTTTTTCCTAAAACCAGATTGAAAATCTGGTATAACGTTTTTATTGAAACAGTGATCTTTAAGTTGTGTATATATGACTTTTTCTGCTATTTTAGAAATTACGGGTAAGATGCTTATTGGTCTCAGATCTTTAAAATCAGAAGGAAAATTTATTTTGGGGATTGGTTTCACAACAGCTGTTTTCCAAACATGAGGAAAGTAACCTGATGTCAGGCAAGAATTAATTATGTGTGTTAATGGCAAAATACAGTAAAGTAAGCAAATATTCAACATTCGTAAGGATATTCCATCCGATCCCACAGCTTTGGATTTGATTGTTTTGAGAAGTGAGTATATATCATTGATAGTGATTTCTCTGAAGCTGAAGTCATCTTGAGTTTTTAACGACTTGGTGTTTTCATACAAGTTAATTAAAGTTTGATCTGCAGCGTTTAGGTTGACTAAATTAAGGTAATAATCATTCAACTCATTCACGTTTGTTAATGAGGTCGGTATTTCTCTTCTTTGATTCTTATTATGTATGTTTAATTCTTTCAATTTACTCCATATATCCGGCGCTTTACTAGAGTCCATTTTGAATTGTAAGTACGCTTTTTTCTCTTTACGAACTGCATCTGTGACTAGATTACGTAAGGAGCGAAAATATTCCCATCTTACTGGTGTTCTACATTTTTTCCAGGCAGAGTAAGCTTCATCTCGTGTTTTCATGAGTTCCTTTAAATTGTAAGTTAGCCATGGTGCCTTCGGTTTGGAAATCCGAACTGTTTTAATAGGTGCGTGTAGGTCTGCAAGTGTTAATATTAGTTTATTGACGAGATTTAGTTTCCCATCTATGTCTGCTATTGTATATACATCCTCCCAATTGTAATTTGTTGCATCCCTATCAAAAGCATTTATATTTATATTATCAAAGTTACGTCGTTTCAGAAATTTTTGAGGTTCTTTGTTAACAGCGTATTTAAGTGTACAGTGCGTGAGATGATGGTCCGATATTCCACTCATGGGCACAACTCCGGTATTTGTTATTAATGATTTGTCCCCAACCAACATTATATCTATTAGAGTTTGACTATTGTTGGAAATTCTTGTTGGCTTGCATACAATTTGTTCTAGATTATACATAGTTATGAGTTCATTGAAAAGTAAGGTTGACGCTTGATTTGGTTTTAACATGTCTATGTTCAAATCACCCACACATATAACATCATCTGTGTTTGGAATGACGAAACTTAATGTTGATTCTAATTTGTTAAGTGCGTCAATATAATTAATATCTGGAGATCTATAAGCAACTCCTATAGCAACCTGTTTGCACCTAATTTTCAAGGTAAACCATAACTCTTCTAGTTCTTTCATCCCATCTGCCTTGCTGTTTGAGTCAGATATGGAAGATACAATTTCTTTACAATTGAAGTTATTACGCACATACGCTCCAACTCCACCTCCACGTTCAATTCTATCGTTTCTCCACAATGTGTAGCCGGGTATTTCTATGTACTGAGATTGAAAATCTTTATCCAACCATGTTTCTGACACAGCCATTACATCTACATTATTCTTAGTTACATATTCTTTGAGCTCATCATGACTTGGACAGAGTGATCTGACATTTAGATGAGCGATTTCCAAGTGATGCATAGTGATGACTTTGAATGAGTTCATTCAATATGTATTCAATTATGTTATGTAATTGTAACAATAACTAAAACTAGATAAGACCCGTAGAGTGAGTAGGATGACGTAAAAGTAGAATGACTTAATATTAAGTGGTCTATTAATGAAAAAGACCCCTCTCAAAAAGGAAATAAAAATAATAATAATAATAATACGAATGATAATAATAATGGTGAAAGTAATAGTGCTAATGAACAGTTTAATATTGATAAACTAAACGTTCATCAGATACAAAGTCTAATCTTAGGTCGCCTAGCTGCAAGTAGAAAGAATAAAACCGTAAGTATCCTAGACCCTGCAAAACCCAGACAAGTGTTACACGGGAGGACGAGATTGCGTGTACGGTAGTTAAGGAGATATAGAATCTGAACAAAAGAAGAAAAAAAAAAAAAGGAAAATAGATCAGAAAGGAAAAAGTTACAAATATTAAAGTGCTGTTTGATATTGGAATATAAAAATCAGAAGTATGTGGTGTCGAGTGTGAGCGTTAGCTCTTTAACCTGATTTAATGTGTACACAGTGTCTGCTGATGGAAGAATCATGTCTATCCAGAAGTAGAGAGGCAGGCATTGATGTTTTTCAGTTCCCTCAAGGAAGAGACTGCGTGCTTCTTGTAACTGTTATCGTCACCGGTTTTCACTATAATGAGCCCATCCGACGTCCACACGCTTCGGATTCCGAACGTCTTGATGGCTTCACCGAGTACTGTTAATCGAGTCTTGGTCAGGTCTTCACGTATGGTAACCCCACTACCTTTCATCAGCCTCTTCTTGGTGAATACCTCTGCCCGCTTCCGGTAGGAGCAGAATTTCACGATTATTGGCCGTGGCTTGTCTCCTTGTCCACGGCCGACTCTGTGGCTCCTATCTATATCACTACAGCTCAAGTTCACTCCTAGATCATGAGCAATCTTCATGATTATATCGTCAGTTTGCTCCCCCCTGCGTTCAGCTACCCCGAAGATGCGTAGATTATTCCTCCTTTGATATTGTTCGAGGTTGTCTACCTGGTTTGCGTGCTTAGCCTCCACCTCATTCAGGCGATCACGCAGCTCGTCAATTTTTTCGAGGTTTTCTTTGAGCACCCCTTCAATGGTGGTTGTAACCATTTGTGCAACTCCTTCCACTATCGATGCAACTATCGCCTCTATAATTTCTTTAGATTTAAGTGCTTCGACCACGCATTGCATTATCGTGTCCTTTGAGGTGAGAGCACATTCTATTCCCTCTTTGATTTTAACTGACAATTGCTCAGGCGTCATTGTGTTCTTTGTAGGCGGCATTATTACTTAGCTAGTTGTTCGCGGTTGGTAGTTAGAAATGAGACGGTCAGCGCTTCTGCGTTTTAGTTTTATACAGTTGGCACGGAACAGGTCGAGGACTTGAAGGTAGCTGTATTCACACACACGACTAGACGCTTACCTCACACCACTTAGCAGTCACACTTTTCGGCAAACTAAGTTCGACGTTAGTTAGGTTTTTAAGATCGTATGGAGACTTGGTATATATTTAAAATATGAAGCAACACCTACTACACACGCACAATCACAGTTAATACATGAACGAGCACTTAACACCTTCGATTTTCAATTATAGCTGCCCTACCGTACACAGTACTTTCTATACTGGCGCCATCTTGGATCGATCTTGTTATTATGTTATTATTATTGTTATATATTTTATTTTATTATTATCTTGTTATCGATGGCTATTATATATATATATATACACTTTGAGATCCAAACCATTACATCACTGCCATCTTATTCGCCATTGATAATTTACAAGGTCTGCTCTATCTCCGCCTAGCGGACAGACGATCTTACCGTCTGTCCGCTAGGCGGAGATAGAGCAGACCTTGATAATTTATATAAGAATAAAGAAGGCTTTGTTTTAATCGTTTACAATCAAGTGGTGACACTTGTTGCTTTGATTTAATAGGTATATTAATAGCTTTGAATAATTGACACAAATAACATTATATATTTTTTTACATCGAAACGGCTGATCCGATTTGAGTAAAAGTTCGGAATAATGTGTATCATTATCAGATTGAAATTCTCTGAGAATTTGAATTCTCTCAGATGAAATATTTTTCACGAATGTTTTCCTCCGACTTATTCTAATGGGATTTTTGAAAACTTTGGAATGAGTTTTCTCAGAAGTTGTTAAACCGATCGCGCCTCAAAACTATACAGCATCAAGTCAGATAGGGGTTCATGTGTGTGCCAAGTTTCAACTGATTTTGAATTTTTGTCTGACCTGTGGAGCGCGAAAAAAAAAAAAAAAAAAAAAAACAGGCACTTTTTTTTCGGTATAGTGTAATTGAGTCTTCGCTTCGCTCATCCAATTACACGACATTATTATTATTTTTTTTTTATATTGGGTTTTAACGACGCACTGTAATGATGACTGAGATCTATTGGCGTCGGATGAATGAATAATGAGATGATGGGATGATGAGATGAAGGTTTTTTATGGGTAGTGAGAAAGTTAGTGGGAAGGAAGCGATCGTGGCCTATATTATAGGAACCATCCCGGCATTAGCCCAGACTACAGAGGGAAACCACGAAAAACTTCTGTAAAGATGGACGGTGGCGGGGATCGAACCGGGTCCGATATGTCCCTTCACCTCCCGGATCACGTAGCAAGTGAGCTAACCACTCAGCTTCTGTGCCGATACGACATTATTTCGATGACATTTCGAAAATATGTTTGTATGAATATACCAGATCGATCGTGTGTGCGAGATATGTCAATTAATCGTTTCCAACCGGAAAAGATTGGAATAATAACTCTCAGAAATGAAGAATACTGTTGTATCGACAAATCGTCCGATGTATCTGATTTTTTCAGGGATTATGTGAACTCATGTGAAATTGTGACTTGGATCTTTCAACCGGAAGTTGCTTTTGAAAACCGGAAGTAAGGTAATTTTACACGAATTTTTCAAGTTTTAATTATTTTTGAAAATCTTCACGTCATATTCCAATGATATTTCAAAGATGTGTTTGAATAGATATACCAGATCGATTATGTGTGCGAGATTGGTCAATTAATCATGTTTAACCGGAAGAGATTGAAAAAATAACTTTTAGAAAAGAAGAATACTGTTGTATCGACGATTAGATCACGGCCACTAATGAACCATTGGAAACTTTGGGTACAGTTTAAGGCCAGTTAAAGAACTGGAGAAGAATAAACAGCTGCTATAGAAAAGGAATTTGAGTCCCGAGAGATCAACAACTGGAAAAATCAGATATAGGGACTACACTTGTAAAAAAAATCACGGGAAAAAAAATCGAGAAAAATCAAATAAAGCACGAAAAGTAAGAAAAAACACGATAAATCGGAGAAAAATAGAAAATCGAAAAAATAACGAGAAATAGAAAAAAAAATGAGAAAAATGTTTCACCAAAAATCGAGAAAGAATGAAACATAAAAACACGAAAAATCGGAAAATTTGAAAAAAAAAACAAGAAAAATAAGAAAAACGAAAAATCGAGAAACAGAACGGTAGGCTGATCACAAAAAATCACCAAGGTCACAAAGAATCGGGAAAAAATGGAAAAATCACGAAAAATCGAAAAAATAGGAATGGATGAAAAGATCACAGAGAATCACACAAATCACGATAAATCGTAAAAATTGGAATAATCATGGAAGAAATCACGTTTCAATTTTTCACCAAGCGTTAGTGCTTCGTTTGTGCACGTTGTGCTCGAGACTACATCGTTTGTTCTTCACTCATTTGCCCGCTAATTGGAAATCAATTCGAAAAAATGGACTTGTATTCAATTTGTAACCCCCAAATGCATTTCTAATAGGCATATCAGTATTTCATGAACTGTATTGAATTCAATATTTCCATTACCCACACTCATCTCCCGGTATATGTGTATTTTTACCAGCCAAGTCGTAAGGTTTTTTTTATACTACCGGTATTTTAATATTTCCATTTTCAGCATGTACATGTAGGCCTACATATGAATATACTGAAGACATAATATTTCACAGGTAAATTCGTATGTTGAACCAATCCACAATAATCTTACACCAGTATATTATTTTGTACATAAAGATATACCGGTATCTTCCATTTTCCATACTTAAAGGCCTATATCTCCCACAAATATACCGTGACAACGGTATTTGAAAAATATTCCAACTTGACGACTATTTTGGGCCATTCAATGCTGATATACGATAGGCGAGGAAATCAATCAAGATACTGTGTTTGATCGAACGAAAATTTGATGACACAGTCAAGAAATATATTCTGATGCTATTGTGAAGTAGCAAATGCATTTAATCATTATGAAGGAACAAAAATTACTGATATCCCACCAAAACCCTGACGGGTGAAAACTTGGAGCCAAGTTCTGAAATGTTTCAACAACTACAAAAACTTACTGATATAAAAGGTGTGAAATCAAAACTGTATGCCAAGTGCAACGTATTATTAATCAGTACAACCTGGAAAAAAAGAAACACTTGGCTCATTGCCCCACACGTCCCCTCATATATCACCACCCCGAATTGAAGTGCATGATGCTAGGAAATGAATAACTTATCCACGTCCCTGATACAGGGAAAGGTAATATGATTCAAGATACTTGCCCTCCCCCTTTCATTTTCCATTCCAAAATATGGTTTCCCAACAATTTGAAGATATTTAGTGGGTAGTGATTGAGAGATCATGAATTGAGAGCCCACATTTGATTGGGGAGCAATACACCCTTTTACCCTTTTACTTTGAAAAATGCAAACGTTACCATAAGTTCATAGAACCTCACTTACAACATTATTATCTCGTTAGATTTCGTGATGCAGGTTTTATGAATCAAACGAAAATACTCAAATCACTTTCAAATTCAGATTATAATTTCACATTATTTTTATATTGTATTATTATCCTTATTTGAAGTTATTATTCATTCTACTCTAATGAGGAAATGTATGTCAGGATCAAAGTCAGTCTCTGCCTTCTTTCGAGCCATAAATGCAACACTTATTCAAAAAAGTGGATATTTTGATAATTTAATGACCAATAACGCGACAGAGTCTCCATGAGACCATGCGTGAATTACAAATTCTCCTGACTCATATTACGTTTCCGTGTGTCAGGAACGTGATTATACCCATATCTTATAATCTTGCTCTCCACTTCACTTCAATTCTGCTTGGTGTTATATGAGGGAACGTGGGGGGCAATGAGCCAAGTGTTTCCTGTTATTTTCCAGGCCATATTGATGAATAATACGATGCACTTGGCATACAGTTTTGATTTCACATCTTTCATATCTGAAAGTTTTTGTGGTTGTTGAAACATTTCAGGACTTGGCTCCAAGTTCTTACCCGTCAGGGTTTTTAGTGGGTACATCTAAGAGTGAAAATACGAGGAGGCGGTGAGGCGGCATCCCTTTGATATGCGCATGGTGAGAAAGGGAAATGCCATGTTGCTAATCCCGTTACGTAATTGATAGTCATAGATAGGGCACGATGTAGTGATACAAACCTATCCACACTACTGAAGCTGAATTTACAATGCGAACTAATGATTAGTGACTAATATCGAATACTGAAATCAAGAAACTGAGCATTCACCTAGACTTGAAATAAGAACTAATTTTGAGAGAAATTACCTATTTTTCATGAGTCGTAGCTGTCTCAAGATGACAGATTTAAATTGAAGTCTACATGTTAGAAGGCTGTTAACGAGCGGTTCACCGAGTGGGAAAGCCTATCCTGTTGCATTGACTTCCTGTCGTTTCGAATTCACGACTTCACTCGGTTTGATCTCCCTGTCATTGAGATTGAGTGGTGTGATATTCTTATCAGCAGCAACAATCGCTGTATGTAAAACTGTCTCCTTGGAGTAGAAATATTTTCGTAGCGTATCTATTTGTTTGTATCTCATGTTGGAAAGATCAACGGGTCCTCTACCTCCTCCAATACGCGGAAGTGATATCCTTTCCACCGCAGATTTGGGATGATGTTTTCTAAATTTTGTCATCAACACTCTCACTTTAGTTTCCGAAGACTGTATTTCCGTGTGAGACCAGTTTATCACTCCAAAAGAATGAGTCGGTATGGGTATAGCGTATGTTTTTATAGCTTTAATCATATTTCTTCCATTGAGGCTTGTTTTCAATATTTCTTTCACTCTGCTTACAAATTTGGATGTGAGATTTTTCCTGATAGTTTTATTATCTATTATTATTATTATTATTATTATTATTATTATTATCATTATTATTATTATTATCAAATGTTATTTGAGATTTCTTCAGATTAGTTAATGAGAGTGAGAGAAAGATAATGTGAAGATTTCAAGGGTGAATTTAAGTTTAAAGTTATTACTAGATCATCCGGTACATATAAGGTCGGTAAAGAGGGTAAATCGGGTAGAATGGGGGAGGGGAGTTGGTAATTGGGTCAGTCGGACAGGGTAACAGACGTACTGTAAGTAGTATGTCAAAGAAAGAAAAAGGCACTCACCGAGCAGCCGATTTCAGAGAGGTTTAGGAAAGGTACTCACCGAGCAACCGATCCTAGGAAGGGTTAGAAAAGGTACTCACCGAGCAACCGATTCTAGAGAGGTTTAGGAAAGTTACTCACCGAGCAACCGATCCTAGAAAGGGTTAGAAAAGTTACTCACCGAGCAACCGATTCTAGAAAGTTTTAGGAAAGGTACTCACCGAGCAACCGATCCTAGGAATGTTTAGGAAAGTTACTCACCGAGCAACCGATCCTAGGAATGTTTAGAAAAGTTACTCACCGAGCAACCGATTCTAGGGATGTTTAGGAAAGGTACTCACCGAGCAACCGATCCTAGGAATGTTTAGAAAAGTTACTCACCGAACAACCGATTCTAGGGATGTTTAGGAAAGGTACTCACCAAGCAACCGATCCTGGGAAGGGTTAGAAAAGGTACTCACCGAGCAACCGATTCTAGGGAGGCTTAGGAAAGGTACTCACCGAGCAACCGATTCTAGGGATGTTTAGGAAAGGTACTCACCAAGCAACCGATCCTGGGAAGGGTTAGAAAAAGTACTCACCGAGCAACCGATTCTAGGGAGGCTTAGGAAAGGTACTCACCGAGCAACCGATTCTAGGAAGGGTTAGAAAAGGTACTCACCGAGCAACCGATCCTGGGAAGGGTTAGAAAAGGTACTCACTGAGCAAACGATTCTAGGAAGGGTTAGAAAAGGTACTCACCGAGCAACCGATTCTAGGAAGGGTTAGAAAAGGTACTCACCGAGCAACCGATTCTAGAGAGGTTTAGGAAAGGTACTCACCGAGCAACCGATCCTGGGAAGGGTTAGAAAAGGTACTTACCGAGCAACCGATTCTAGAGAGGAGGGAGAGAGGAGTGGAGCGAGAGCGAAGGAAGACTTCACTGGCGTTTTTGGCGTCTTGCAGCATCTTTTATAGGGAAACTTGTGGGTGAGGGGATGAGGAAGGGGAGGGTGGTTGATATAGGGGGGAAATAGGAAGTATTGATCCAGAATTAGGGTTGGTAGTAGTGAAGGATTTTGAAGGTTGGTATCTTGGAACACACCAGATGAGTATTGATCTTTTGGTGAGAACAGGGTTTGAAATCTCCACATATCTCATTTACATGTGTTATAACCTTATGAATAAAGTGTTACGTTAAGCATATGGCGGTGGTATTCAAATAATGACTGAGAGGGTGACTTATGACATCTACACAGATATGGAAATTGACATGACATTACACAGTAATAAGGTTTGACATGACATAACAGTACATTGACATAGGGACACGACATGATAATATTTGGTGAAGTGACATGACGTAATATTTGACATAGTATATGACATAATAGTACAATGGCATAGAGACATGACATAGAGACATGACATAGTAGTATTGACAAAGTGACATGACGTAATAGTACATTGACATATAGACATGACATGATAATATTGACGTAATGACATGACGTAATATACGGCATAGTATAGTGATTATGACATAATAATATTGACAATTATCATTGACACTAGAGATATATGATAATACTTCAAATATATATGAATGAGAGTTACACTAATTGTCGCCCCACGACAGCGCTCCCCACTACCAAAGGTTTGTCAGTGGTCCCAATCGGAGCTCTACAAACCGATAAGGGTAGTCGGATGTGCTTAGTTTGGGTTATTGTATATTAATATTGGCGGAGAAGTATGAGTTGAAAGAATGAAGTGGGAAAAACGGTGTGGAGGATTCACTGTTCGACTACGAAGAGAGAACGACACTTTAACTATCAATGTAACACTTAGTCCATGAGGTAGATACGTATCGGAGGATTCCACTGAGTTTATGTCGCGCACTTATAGAATCTTGGTTTTGGTATGAAGAGATGCGGATGTTGGAAGGTCCGTATTCCCTGATGTAGTGAGGGTGTGCAACAAGTGAGCCGACGCCGTGTCTCCTGTGGCTAGTGGCGCGCAGTCAAGTGCGCACTCCGAACGTAGGGAAGCAGCAGGCTGGAAGTAGAAAGAGTAGTGACAGTAAAGAGGTTTATGAGGGGTCCAATAGTGGGTCAGTGGGTTATCGGAGGGGAAAGAATATCAAGAAGGGGGGATAGTGCAAGGGTATGGAATCATGGAATGTGGTGAATTAGCTTCAACACTTAACAATGGGGTATTTACGATAAGAGAAGGGAGAACATTAGCATGATTTCTCAAATATTTCAGACAATTAAACAGTTAATATTGACTGATGGTTACATAGAACACGTAGACATTGAGATCTTCAATTATGAGCTTTTTGACATCAAACATCGAAACATTGACACAGTTAACATTGAGAGTGTGTTATTTGACACGATACATTGAATTAATTATCATTATGAGAGTTTGTTAATAAACATGAATGTATCAAGACATTTAATTTCGGAAGGGTTTGTTAATGGACATGGATACATTGTTTCAGTTCGGTGTGCAGTCTTATGCTTATATATATATATATATATATATATAAAAGGTTCTGTTCTCAATATATAAAATATATCTATAAATATATTTATAGATATATTCTTGTTTCTAGTCTCTTGGATATAGCACAAATTATTGTAGTCTTATTCGGTGTATGTCCATGGGATCCCAAGTATTTTTAGGGTGCATGGTCATCAAGGTTTAAAACATAGGTCGGATTTTATTTTATCCGTAAAAATATATTTTTGTTGTTTTGTTTTCATATATACTTGCTTCTGATTTTACAAAGTTTTATAGTGCAAAGTTATGCAAGTTATACGGTGAAGCAATTCGAAAAGTTCAAAAAAAAAAATCATATTATTGAGGAACGATGTTTTTTTTTTTGATCTGACTGTTCCGATCAGAAATGTGATGAGTAAATCATCTCAATTGAATAGTAGGAGTAACATGACCTATTGTACTTAACTTGACAGTTCTGGCGTGAAGAATAAAGATGTCTCAGTGTGAACGGTGTCCTGTTGACGCTTGATGAGGGGTGAACGGTGTCCTGTTGACGCTTGATGAGGGGTGACTTGAAGGTGGAATGCATTGCTGTTGCAGAAGGATGCTGTGCCGCGTGTGTGGTAACAGATCAGGTGAATTGGCAGGGTTGGCAGCTGGCAGATCGGTGATGTTGTTTTGTTTGTTCGGAGTTGGTATCTCAGTCGGTAAGGCCATGGATGGTTGTCTATTTTGTTGTAGTAGCGTTGGTGACGATGAAGAGGGTTTGATGGATTATTGGTTTGGTAGGACGGGTGAGAGCGTTTTTGTCGCCTCGGTGGGTGAGGGCGGTGGTGTAGGTGAATTGGGGGTGGGAAATTCGTCGAATTGCATTGAGTAGTTCAATTGGTCGATTGAATGTTGTCGGCGGAGTGTGGTTTCAACTGTGGTGCGGGAGACGTTCTTGTGGAGACGCTGCGTTGTCAGGTGTAAGATTCCTTCATACTGCATTCGGATCATACGTAGGAACTTTTGTTGTTCTTCCTGGGTGAGGGTTGAACTATAACCGGCCTATCTGCTGGGTACCAATGGTATTTTGGCTAGTATTCTTCCACAAGGAGTCCGAAGCGATCCATGAAGATGTCTTGGTGTATTGTTGGAAGTGATGTTGAAGGTTTCGTGTCGACAGTTTGTTTTGGCGGCGTGGTGATGGGGGTGAATGTTTTGCTCTGACAGTCTGGTAAAATGGGGGATAGAATGGCCACTCTGGTTTATCATTCGTATACATTTAGATGTATATCCAGTTATTTTATTATTCTGCGTCGTCGTCAGATTCTACATGGACTGCTTATGGGATTGCAAAGGGAATAACAAGGATGTTATTAGGGTGAGGGCGACATTGTTGGAGATGTTGATTGTTTGGGAGAGGGGGGGGGGCGGGGGGGTTGTGAATGAATTGTACAATTGGTTAGTAGGAGATTGGAAATGTTATCACAAAAGGGGAATAGAATGCGAGATTATTGTAGTAGGGAGTTAGACGTGGTTATTGCAGGGCATTACTTTGATTGTTTGTCATAACTTCTCTTCTCTTCCTTTAATTTATAAGTTTTTTTTTTTTATTGGGCGAACATGCACAGTAGTGTAGCATGTTTATTGCTTTTATTATCTCGGTTCATATGACTGGCCAGGACGTTAAGTGAGTGATTCAGAGGGCTTAAGATATAGCTATTACTGTATATATACGATTGTTGTTATTCAGTCAGACATAATATGCGAACGAGGTATTTGGCTTGAAGGGAGAATAAAGGAAGTAAATATAGTGGGGGGAAATATGTGCTGAGATTAAGTTTCTTTTGTGGAGTTTTATTGGTTAGGATGTTTTTATTGTGGAAAAGAGGGGGTAATGTAAGTTGAGAAGGGGAAGTCTTTGTGTGCGGTGGTGGGTGGACGAATTGAGACAAGTTATAGTTGGAGATTACATAGATTTATGGATAATGATTCGGATGAATTGAATGTATACTAAAAACTAATGGTTTAATAGGGTGAACAAAGATGGGGTGTATGAATTTCGCAGATTGTCGGGTTGACAATTTTTCTCATTTAACGGGGTTCTGGAGGTCCATTACAATATAAGTATTTCCTTTCCCATTCTAGTTTTTTATCGCGAAGGTGATGGCTCCAGGGGATTGGGATTTTTGATTTCGGAGGTGGAGTCCGTCGTAGCCAAAAGTAAGGGAAAGAATCGGTCAAATGGTCTCTTCTATATGTGATTTCATAGGCTCCATAGGGTGGGTGTGGTGTGCTTGTTATTTATTTTGCCTACTTGCGTTTCGGGGATGGGTCGGGGGTATATCGAAATGTCTGGGGTATACGGTCGCGAAGGTTATATCGAGTTCGGTTGGATCGACGGGGTGTTTCTGTGGAAAGGGTGAGGGGTTGTACAGGGTCAAACTCTAGTGGTCCAGCACTAGGGGGAAAAAGTCCCAAGGGGGTAGAAGTCATGGGTAGTGGAGTGAAATCTAGGGGTGGGGATTTTATTGTTGGAGGGGTGCGTGAAGAATAGGGTGGGAGTCTGATATCAGTTTCTACAGTTATGTCAAATGCTGGAGTTGAACTAGTCGAGGGAGAGTTTTGGTTGGAAAAGTGTTGTTGCACTGTCGAGGTGTGAGGTCTATGTCTTCGGAAAGGGGGGAAATAGTCGTCATCCAAGTCAAAGGTTAGGGGGATGTTACTGAGAGTAGTATCATTTGATTCTGATTCTAGTGGTTCAATAGTGAGTTCTTCGAGGTTTTCGGTAACTGGTGTTAGATCCTCGTTAAAGCTTTCAGGGTGGAAAGAATGAAAATGTTTCAAACGATTTACATGGGTGGATTGAATTTTTTTGTTATAAACATGACGAATCGTAAAATCAACTGGTCCTAATTGTTCAATTACTTTATAGGGTCCGTTCCATAGGCGACCTAATTTGCGAGTTACTCCTTTTTTTACAACTGGAGTGTACAATAGTACTGAATCGCCTATTTTTATGTCGACTGGTTTACTTGTTCTATTATAATATTTTTCATTTCTCTCTTGGCTACGGGTAATGTTTTTTCTGGTTAATTCAAATGCTCGTTTCAACTTAGCATGTAGTTCGGTTGGGTGATGGTCTTGGTCTGGCTGTAGTGTTTCCAATGGTCGTGTAATAGTGTCGAAGGGGAGATTAATATCGAAGCCGTGTAGGAGGTAGAATGGGGTGAAACCAGTTGTGGCTGACACTGTACTTCTCATGGCGAGCAACACGAATGGTGTCTGATCGTCCCAATCGGACGTGTCGGTATAGTGTGACATTATGTCAGCTATCACTCTGTGTATTCTTTCTACTGCTCCGTTTGTTGAAGGTTGATAGGCTTGTGTGAGTAATCGTTCTATCTGGAGTAGTTTACATGTTTCGGCAAACATTCTACTTGTAAATTGTGCTCCTCGATCAGTAAGTAGGGCTTCCGGGCATCCAAATTTGGTAATTATTTCAGTAACGAAAGCTCGTGCCACAGTTCTTGCTGTAACGTTAGGTATAGCAATTATCACGGGGTATTTAGTAAAATGATCAACATAGGTGAGAAGATATCTGTTTTGATGTTTTGTTGTCATAATTGGTCCCACAATGTCCATTGATACACGTTGCCACGGTGCTGTTACTTCGGCGAACCGTTGTAATGGCGCTCGTGTTCGTCCAACCGGGGTTTTTCTCATTTGGCAAGACATACAGTTAGCGCAGTATGTTGCTATCTCTTGATGCATTGACTTCCAATAGAAACGGGAGCATATTAAGTCAGTTGTGCGGTGTTTTCCAGCATGTCCTGCGAATGGCAAGTCATGATATGTTCGGAGGATTTCATTTTTCAGCGATGCTGGGATAACGAGGCGGTCGTTATGATCCGGGTCAGCATTATACTTGTAAAGGATGTTTTCTTCATCCATGTAGAAGTCTTGTTCTTCGAGAGGTTTGTTTTCCATCACTTTGATGAGTGCTTGTATGTTTTCATCGTGGTCTTGTTCACGCTTGATTAGCTGTCGATCGAACAAGGGTTCAACAGATGGGGTGGGTGATTCTCGATTCACATTTACGCGAAGTCGGGAGAGT
The DNA here is from genome assembly GCA_964007535.1 of Brachyptera risi. Taxonomy (NCBI): domain Eukaryota; kingdom Metazoa; phylum Arthropoda; class Insecta; order Plecoptera; family Taeniopterygidae; genus Brachyptera; species Brachyptera risi. Next base: position 923,965 of record OZ023335.1, on the reverse strand, counting down.
GCATCCACATGGGTTATAGAACTACCTGGCTTATGTTCCATCTGAAAGTATATTCCGCTAGTGTCAGTGCCCAGCGTGTTTGCTTGCAATTGGGCTTGGGAAGAGAGAGCAACCATTTTAATGCCCTGTGGTCAGAATACACAGTGAAAAATCTTCCGTGAAGGTAACAGTTGAAGAATTTAATTCCGAATAGGACAGCAAGGAGCTCACGTTCAGTCGTTGAGTAATTACATTCAGCTGCGTTCAATTGTCTTGAGGCATACCTGATAGGGCGCTCTTGTCCGTCTATCTTCTGAGAGAGTACGGCGCCGATGGCATATCACGATGAATCAGTAGTGAGGAAGAATTCTTTGGTGAAATCGGGATAGGCTAATACTGGGTCAGTACAAAGAGCATCACGTAGAATTTGAAATGATTCATTATGTTCAGCTTTCCAAACGAAGGGAGTATCCTTCTTTGTCAATAAGGTGAGAGGTTTAGCGATATGAGCAAAATTGGGAATGAATCGTCTATAATATCCGGTTAATCCAAGAAATCCTCGTATTGTTTTGAGATTAGTAGGTCGAGGGTAGCTTAAAATAGCTTCAATGGTACATGGGTTAGGTTTCACACCATCTGCTGTGATACGGTGTTCTAGATATTCTACTTCTGTTTGTAAGAAGTGACATTTATCTGGTCGTAGTTTCAGATTAACATCGTGCAACCTATCTAGGACTGTAGCTAGTTTTTCTACATGCTCTTCAACCGTATTTGACCAGATAATTAGGTCATCTATATAGATCAGGACGGTATTTCCAGTCAATCCACTGAGAACTGTGTCCATCAATCTTTGCCAAGAAGCTGGGGCATTACATAAACCAAAAGGGAGACGCTTGTATTGCCATAGGCCTGTGGGAGTACAAAATGCTGTTTTAGCAACATCCTCAGGCGCTATTTCAATATGATAATAACTCGAATGAAGATCAAGAGTGGTGAAATATTTAGCGTTACCGAGGAGGTCCAGGGTTTCTGGTTTGTTTGGTAAAGGGTAACTATCCTTTACCGTGACTGCGTTAAGGCGACGGTAGTCACATACCATTCTGTATTCCTTTTCACCGCTAATGGTGCGTTTCGGCACGAGGAGCATGGGCGCTGCCCAAGGAGAGTAGGAAGGCTCTATTATGCCTTTGGAGAACTGGTCAGAGATAATGTCTTCGACGATTTTTCTCTGGGTTTGAGGAATGCGATAAGGAGGCCTCCTTATCGGCATTGATGATCCCGTATCAATTCGGTGCTGAATTGTGGGATGTTTTCCGATCTCATCTCCGTTTAGGAAGAAAAGATTTGTGTACCGTACCAAGAGATTTTTTACTAATTCTTGGTGGTGAGAGGAGAGGTGACTGAGTTGGCACTTTTTAGCAATGATTGCCTCTCGCTCTGCTTTTGATTGACCTGCTATCATGGCATTTTTGCCTGTAGTCAAGGTAGCAACGCGGGAATCGTCAGTACTTAATAAGTCCGTATTAATACTATCATCCATAGGTTGAACACATCCTAGGACTGTGTTTACTGGTATAACTAATTCTCTATCAACTATATTTAATAACCTAATTTGAAGAGTTAAATCTTCTCTTTCGTTAGTCAATACCCTAGCACAACTAAGGCCATGGATATTTATCTCATGGGGTTCAAACAAAATTGGCATTGGTGAGCATGGGAGGTAGCTAATTTTTTTTTGCTTGCCCATGCACAGGTATTCACATCGTGGAGGTATTTTTATCGGAGATGTTACTCTGACTGATGTTCTGCGGACCGATTGAATTGGGTTAGGCAAGATTGGGTCTTTTGGATCCGGTGACCTACTATCTTGTCCTATTGGTTCAGGGGTTGATGTTATTTGAATTGGTAATGGCGTAGAACGGGCCCATTCTACTTCATTACAAGTCTTCACCACCTGAGAGGGGTTGACATTTGGAGAAACATTATTATACACTGTAACTTGTATGTTAGTGTTTTTGAATATTTCTGACAATTCCCAATTGAATGGGTCCAGAACACCACCTAGGTGCGGTATCGCTAACTTTGTTACTCGATGAACTTCGCAATGATGTTTAAGACTTTGGAGGGCTAATAAATAATCATGGTATTTAGTGTGATCTGATGCCTTGGCTTTTGTGATTAAGTAATAAATATACTGTTGGCCGTTTTGATGAGAGAGTATTTTCCCTATTGTTTTATTCTGTTTATTTTGATCATTGATTTGATTGATTACATAAGTGTTTTGTAGGGTTTTGGGTCGCGACGGTAAGGGGTCGGGTATTGATTGATCTGTGGCTATACACTGAGCTATTGAATTGTCGAGGGGGGCTTCAGATAGGGGGGATCTGTTTCAGTAAGGGTGGAGAGGGGTGAGGGTGATCGGAGAGAATCAATTCCTTTCTCTGATCACAGAGAGAATACATGGGTTTTCCCATAGGGTATGCTATTTCGACCATGAACTAAACATTTACGAGTTCCATCTAAACTGAGTTTGAAATGATTAAAGAAGTCAAAACCAATGATACCTCCTTCGCCCATGTCTAGTTGTTGTTTTCCAACTAAAAATGGAAAGGTATATGTTTTTTTGCCCAGGAGAACCCTTACATCTGCCTCGCCAATTATAAGTAGAGGATCTCCTGTGACTGAATAAATAGCTCGATTAGTGTAAGTTATAGGTATATTCCCTTCATTAAGGACAGATTCGTGTATTCGGGTAGTCGTATATATAGTATAGTATATCGTATATCGTATATAGTATATAGTATATCGTAAAGTATAGTAGTATATTCGGGTAGTCAAACCTTCGGCTCCCAGAATATAAACGGGTATACTGGGTTTATGAGAATTCGAGGTGATCTGTAAGTTTGAATTTACCACTATCCGTTGTTGGGCCCTAGCTAATGAAGGTTTTAAGCTGAGCCGGGAGGGAAATTTTGCGATTGTTGAAAAGCAGGGGGGAAGGGAGGGCAGGTGGGGTTTTTTTTTTGACGATTGGTACACTGAGGATCATTGTATCAAGTTTGATATTGTCACGATAATGAAGTATCTTTGCGACCCCGAGTATGTAAACAGCAGCCTATAGTCTCATTCCCACTTTACCATCGGATAAAAAGACTATAGGTACATCAACTCGAGTGGAAAGAACTGTAGACAACTCGCATCCGCTCGTGTATCCATAAAGTGCATGGCTTGCAAAGCCAGGTGAATGCACTTGTGGACCAGCTGTTCTGCATACGCGTCTCACTCCGCGGAAACGCCATTGTCGGTCTCTCTGAAATCAACTATCGACAGGGACGGACGTGTTCCGGGAGTGGACCTCATCAAGACGCGGCCGGGAATAAGAAGGGAAGATGCCCGAGTCCCGGGTTCGCACCTCGCCTTCGGTACCACTCCACGAGACTCGCCACGCCGTTCTGTTGTAAAGTATAGCTTCAATAACTTATATTGAAAGGGGGGGGGGGGGTAACCAGCCCAGGCACTCGTGTTCCACCTTCTCTTAGATTCAGGTAAATTCAGTGCATAACCTCTTTCGGCCTTTATAGTCAAAATTATCTTTCAATAAACCATTGTTCATAGGTCTAACAACCTAGTTTTCTGTAACCTTAGAATCATTTACGACTACCCTCTCACTATACATCCCCATGGCATATAGGTAAAAACGTAGTCGTGACATTGGTAGAGGTGCGGGTTTTCGTTAGGTTTCATCATAGCGATACTCTGTTAGGTTCAGAAAGGGGTGCGGTTTTAGTCGTAACAAACAGTTTTACCGATACTTTGTTGGGCTCGTTGCCAGGGGGAGTCGTTTTTAGCGTGTTCACCACACTGTGGAAACACACTTATACGTTTGATTCAAAAGGGACCGAAAAAATCTATTCGTCGCGTAGAATCGCTGAATTTCTACGTAAATTGAAAATTATCGAGCTTGGATTATGTATTTTTGTACAATCTTCGACTACGTGGTAATGAAACTTGTCCACATAGCCTGTATATTTCCAAATCAACGAAATAAAGAAAAAAACTCTATCGACCTTGGAATGGCGTGGACTTTTATACCATTTTTTGCGCGTTAATAGAATCGCTGGTTTTCCACGTAAATTAGAAATTTAAGCGCTTCCTAGTTGTAATTGGTTATAATCTACCGCGTTACGATGATAACTTTTGTCCACGTAGCCTAAATATTTTATAATTAAATAAAAACCGAAAAAAAATTGAGTATACCCCATTTTTGGTCAAGGAGGTTAAAATACTAACCTCTTTGGTTTTGGCCCTCTGATAACCATGGTAACATTTTATAAACAACGGGTGTGTTTATATTATTTTCTGGGCCCAAATTCACAAACGGTCATAACTTTGATTCGGCTCAAAGTTACGTCCTTCTTTCCAGATAATGCCATATTTTGTCTTAATCCAAACTCATAAAGAAATATTTTATCGTCCCTCCAATCCCTAGCAAGTGTCTGAGATCCACATAGTTCATTAGTTCTGGAGATAAGTACCGAAGAAATTGTCTCAACTTTGAGACTACGCCTAGGCTTAGTCCAGACTGGTAGGCCCAGGCCCTAGTAAGTAAAAAATCTTGACTTTGAATATCAATCTACAATGATTTAATGGCTGAATTTGAGAGAACATGTAAATTCTAGCCACCAAAACACGGCAAGGTTATTTTTAAATACCGCGCAATTTGATTTACATATTTTATCATTCCGGTTCTACATCTAACCTCACTTTGACTTGTTCTCGACTAGGCCTAGCGTATGTCACTGTTCACCAGTCACCTTGTCTGTCTAGCCCTTTGGTCTAGCCTAACCTGTCAAACAGCTGTGTTGTGTCGTTGACATTACCACTAATAACTACCACTAACTAGGCTACTACTATACCTAGCTGAAATATAACTCATGATAACTAATATAACCACTTGAACATTAACACTAGGCCTAATTATATATACATAATTATATTAGGCATATATAACTAGGCCTAGGCTATATCCTACTAATTATATTACAATGTTCAACGCTGGGCGTTTCCTAATTCTGGATGAGGCTAGGCCATTGAGTTTCAGGAGGGGCCTATCATTGTTAGCTGGTAGAGTATTCAAAGATAGGCTGGATCAAATAAATGTGTCGGATGACAATCTGATCAAACGGAACAGGTTTCCCAAGATATACCGTCTTGGAACTGTGCAACATTTTGGAAGGCGATTTGACCAGACCGACAGCAAGGTCCCATGCCTTGCCTATTGCAACGCAAGTTCTTACTGCGTTGCGATTCTACGCATCTGGAACGTTCCAGTTCGTCATGGGCAATGTAACGGGCATAAGACAAGCCAGTTGCTCGCGAGTTTTGTGTGTCATTAGCAATGCATTGGTTGAACTCTCCCCCCAGTTCATATCCTTCCCTCTTGAAAATGAGGCATACGTGGCCAGAGTTAAAGCAGGTACGTTGCCGAGGTCATTAGTTGCTAGTACACAAAACTGCCATACACAGATTAGGATCAGATGTCAGAGTCAAGTTGAGCTAACCCAAACCGTAAATCTTGAACACCGCAAGAACGATATTTTCATGCATGATGGCTAGTCTATTATTTTGGGGAGAAGGGGGTAGGCCCGATCTCACACTATTCAAATGCAATATCGTGACCCTCCTATTCAGTCATCATCTGGAATTATGCTTACGGTGTACTGGATTTTCCGTGTAGGCCTACGTTTTTCTCGATGCACCATATTTTCGGTGTATCAGTTATGCAACCCAAGGGTGGTCGTACCGTACATCTACAGGCCTATGGTGGACCATCCTGACAGAGTTTTTTTCGTTATCCTCTGTCATAAGGTCAATACTGGGATGGTTCTTTAACAACAGGCTACGACCGACTCCTTCCCACTTTCCCCAAAACACTGAATAACCTTTCATCTCATCATCTCATGTCATTCACAGACGCCAATAGATCTCAGTCATCAGGAAATAAGTGCGTCGTTAAACCAATATAAATTGAATAGGATACAGGCACATGTACAGATTTATACTGAGACGCGTGGCCGAGTGTTGACACACTGAACCGTCATTCGGGAGACCGGGGTTCGATTCCCGCCATGGTCGACCATCCTGACAGGGGTTTTTCGTGGTTTTCCTCTGTCGTTCAGGTCAGTTTGCCACTGGGATGTTCCTCAACAACGACCGACTCCTTCCCACCATCCAAAACACCTAATAAAATGTCCTTTCATCTCATCATCCCATCATCTCATTCATCATCCACTGACGCCAATAGATTGTAGCCATCAGTATAGTGCGTCGTTAAAATCCAATATAAAATAATATGTACAGATTTATAATGTATTCTGTGATTTGTATGTCTTAGGCCTATATAGGTAAAACACTTCATATTGCAGAATTCCACAACCTTTCCGAGTTCCCCAACATAATAGGGGCCGTTGATGGATCATTAATCAACGTGAAAGCTCTGTCTGCAGATGAACCTCCTTTCGTCGATAAATACCAGAACCACAGTATTAATTGCCAGTTCGTGTGTAGGCTACTGCCGACCAGCGAATAGTCAATTTGGTTGCCCGTCGGCCAGAGAGTACACACAACCAATTTATTTAGCCTACTTTCACAATCAGTTCAGTCACATGATGAGACAAATATATTTTCGTGTGTAGATCGCTCTTCTTACAACAAACACATAGTTCATTATGTTGATTATTCCTAGTTATTAGTGACAATGAGTTGCAAGTGAGTCATGACAAAATTAAATGATACATTCAACCATACTGATTGATTGATTATTGCTTGTTGAATGCCCCACCAACAGATTATTCTTGTCGATTTTTTAATTCCATTGAACTAAGACTTCATTTCACTTGACGAACAAAATCGGGCTTCGTTTTTATGTTCTCTTTTGTACGTGGGAACGTGGCATACAGATAAGAGATTGTGCAACCAATCAAAACTTTTTCCAAACGTTGGTGTCATAACAGAATTAAAGTCTTTGTGTCAAAAAGTTGATTGTTTTTTCAATCATTAAAATGGGGTGGGAAGATCGCTCTTGTGGTGCCCCGTCTAAACGATGCTACTGTCATCCATAACCTTGAGAACAATACTTCTGTATCAAGTTTCGATGATAACATAACAGGTTGGGATTATTTTTTCAGCAAAATCGGATTGACGGTTTTCTCGGGAGGAATTGGGAAAATTGGTAAAATCCCTATGAGAATAACAAGTATAAGAAAGAATGTTATCGTTTTTCACTTCATCGATTGAAATTAGAATTCCTATAATAGAAATTGATATTATTGTAATTGATTTTGTTATCGATTAGAATTGATATTATTCTATTACACATTTCTACCAACTTCTACTGTTTGGAGAAATTCGAATCGGTCGTTTATGAGAAAATGGAGCATTCTATAGGCCTAGGAAAGTTATCAAATATTGAGTTCAAATTTTGTGAATACAAATTGATTGTAGTGAAATATTGATGGCTCCATACATATAACTTTTCATCAAAACAAACAATGTTTGTCACATGGACACACTTTGACATTAGCAACATATGAGAAAAAAACAATGCTACCTATAATAATGATAATATTTTTGTGGAGTGAAATTATGGTATCCATATGGATGATTATAGTAATTAAACAGATAGTTACGTAGTAGATATTTCGCACACTATGAAGAAATCATCTATAACAAAATGAGAATATAAGCCTATTCAACAATTAATCAAGTATCGTAGCTCAAATATCTCAAGAAAATCAAAGAAATCAACTGAAAAGCTCTTTTAACGTCAAAGCTTGTCAAACTTCTTGTCGATTTCAATTTTTTGTGAGCTATTTTCCATTATTCTGCTTCATTTTACGCCATGTGATTCTGTTGAAATTGGGGATTTTTCTGGTCGCAGTAGATTCTATCATATTTTTTTTTATCATCCATTCAACATAATCCGTGGATATTTCAATCCGAATAATTTTAATGATTCCGATGACTTCGTTTTGTTCTGATGTTTTTTCAAAATCTGCTTGATTTCTCCATTTTTAGCGTGTTCACCACACTGTGGAAACACACTCATAATATGTTTGATTCAAAAGAGACTGAAAAAACCTATTTGTCGCGTAGAATCGCTGAATTTCTACGTAAATTGAAAGTTATTGAGCTTGGATTATGCAAATTTTCACAATCTTCGACTACGTGGTAATAAAACTTGTCTACATAACCTGTATATTTTCTAATTAACGAATTAAAGAAAAACTGCTTTGGACACGCCCACTTTTTGTCGTGGCGTAGGTTATTTCTTGCGCGTTGATAGAATCGCTGGTTTTCCACGTAAATTAAAAATTATTATAACTTATCACAACTTATCGGTAGGTAATGTGATGGTAATGAATAGGCATACAGTAATGGAGTTTTAATCTAAGGAGTGTAGGCCTATATCCGTACGGTCAACTGTACGATTAAGTGAAAATAAATAATACTGTCAGTGATATCATGACCGCGATGTTTCGGTCCATGACTATAAATGGCCAAAATAACGCTCTCTCAACGTGACTTCTGTAGCTCATGGGTTAGCACAGCTGACTCCCATGCCAGGGAACTGTGATCGAATACCGCCTATGACTGATTTTTTCATTTTTTTGAATTGGTTACTCTAGAGTTTATATATGAAGGAACATGGGCAATTGGCTTCTTCACGCAAAGCTCCCGACAGAGTGCGCTAGCAGCGGACTGCCCTAGTTTTGTAACTGTCCGCTTATGAGCCATGTTATCGAGTGATTTATGTATGGTTGACTACGTCCGTGAAGTTGTCACACGTGTACGGTCACATGTCAGAATATGGAAATATTATTTCACCATTGGTTAGTGCCCCTTAGTGCCGTGAAATTTTCTGTTAGTGCAGCTTTAGTTTCCCCGTCATGACGAATTCAATTTTCAGAACCAGCCCCTCACATATCTCCGAAATTCCAATGGTAAACGTTAGTGCCGTAAACATTTTCGTTGGTGCCGCTTTGGTTTCGCCGTTATAGCGCGTTGTCCATGTGAGGGGCCAACTTCACGCCAGCCCCTCACATAGGCCTATCTCCGATCTTGGAAATTTGAACGGCATTCATTAGTGCTACGTTAGTGCTCGTTAGTGCCGTACATTTTTCGTTAGTGCCGCTTTAGTTTCACCGTCATGACGAATTCAATTTTCAGAACCAGCGCCTCACATATCTCCGATCTTGACAACTCTAACAGTATACGTTAGTGCCGTGAGAGAATCGTTAGTACCGCTTCGGTTTCGCCGCTACAACGCGTTGTCAATGTGAGGGGCCAACTTCACGCCAGCCACTCACTTTTATCTCCGATCTTGAAAATTCCAACGGCATTCGTTACAACATATTCGTTAATGCCGCTTTGGTTTCGCCAGCCCCTCACATATCTCTGATCATGAAAATTCCAACGGCATTCCCTAGAAGAATTTCGTCACGGCCACTTTGGTTTCGCCAAATAACGCGTTGTCCATGTGAGGGGCCAAATCTTCACACCAGCCCCTAACATGGACAGCTCGGTATAACGTCGAAACCAGAGCGGCACTAACGAAAAATGTTCACGGCACTAACGAGCACTAACACAACACCAACGAATGCCGTTGGAATTTTCAAGATCGGAGATATGTGAGGGGCTGGCGTGAAGTTGGCCCCTCACATTGACATCGCGTCGTAGCAGCGAAACCGAAGAGGTATTAACAATTTTTTCCACGGCACTAACGGGCAATAAAGCACCACTAACGAATAACGTTGGAATTTCCAAGGTCAGATATATGTGAGGGGCTGGCGTGAAGTTGGCCCCTCACATTGACAACGCGTCGTAAAGGTGAAACCGAAGCGGTACTAAAGATTTTTCCACGGCACTAACGTAGCATCAAGGTATACCGTTGAAATTTTCAAGATCAGAGATATGTGAGTGGCTGGTTCTGAAAATTGAATTCGTCGTGACGGCGAAACTAAAGCGGCACTAACGGTAAATTTTACGGCACTAACGTAGCACTATTGAATGCCGTTGAAATTTCCAAGATCGGAGATATGTAAACCGAGATGTAAATTTGTACACAACACAATAACAATACTGTAACAGCTGAAAAGTCGACCGTGCAGGGCTATGGCGCACTAGCGCCACGAGTGAGAACATTGTGCAGTGAAGAACGCCATTATGTGGACAAAGCCAGGTTGCGGACAGTAAGTGAGGTTATTGGGTTGGGTTTAATCCTCGCGAATACCGCCGGCAGGCGGAACGGAGCTTACATATCATGTTCGTTTATTGGTAACTGGTGTCCGGGGCACTCTCTCAATGAAAATGACAACTAGACTATCCTCCCAAACGAATCCTACGTCACTAACACAAACAACCAATGACAACGCTGACCGTACAATCTATTTATGTGTATTGATATGGCTGACTGTACGATTATCCACAGCCTTCAATCTATTCCTCTATGGTAGGCCCTTCTCATCATTACTCTATAGTGAGAGGTAGGCCTGAAGGATAAGTTAATGTTTTATAGGCTTTCAAGATTTTGTACTTTTCAATGGCGGTCATGATTAGGTAGGGTAAGGTTTGTGTCGAACGCTCAAACCATCATCTAGGTCTAAGGCCTATCACAACCTAACATGACTCCAACATCTTAATCGGTCGATAAATTGGCCCAGTATTCACCATTATGCCATGACTCTAAGACAAGCGGCAGTGAAACTACTTATAATTTTCATAACAAACCTCCAAACACCAACCTAGCCTTTCTAGGCCCATGATTGGTTGGAGACAATAGAATAGGGCCTAGCTTAGCTTTGAGTGTGTAGTGTTAGGGAAAGTTATAGCACATCAAATCCAATGTCTGTGGCCTGTTTGACAATACTGATATAAGTTGTGTTACTTTTACGGTAGGCCTATTCGATAATGAGGAGGCCCTCTTTGGACTTTGGAGGTCCCTTAAATTTGTTCAAATCCTGTACAAAGTTCCGCGCAAGGTTTATTGGCAATCTGAACCTTGCACCGCTCAACGGTGCATCCCGATGCACCAAATCATTCCTATGCATTTTGTTTAGCCACTCTTTCATGTACATGCCTGACATTCCTCCGCAATTGCACCCATGACATAATACCAGAGCCATGAGAGACAGTAGGCCTAAACGATAAGCGTGAATGTTTGGTTAGGTTTTCACAGTTGACGCAAAGAATACATGTAGGCCTAGCCCTATATCTGTCGTTCAAGTGTGTTCCGATGAAATTATTTAAATAAATTTGAAGAGCAGTTCATTCAAATATATTTCTAAATACTGTCACATTTTCAGCTTGTTCTAAGACCGACAACACATTTTGGCCATTAAAAAACTCAGGCCGCAGGTGAAAGGAATGAACATGAACTATGCCTCCGGACCGTATGATATATGCATCGGTCATCTAGCTAGATTACAAGTTGGCCAAAACAAAACAAAAAAAGCTAAAAAGAAGAAGATGCCTTTAAAATGATTTTAAGGGGTGAATGAACTTATGTAGGGTGAATAATTATGCACAATCAATCAATTATCCACCCCCGGATATTTTCGAAGGCAATTATATCCCCTGACAGAATATATTTTTTTCTATCATTATGGTTTGCATTCCAGCACCCGATCTGGTGCTGGAACCAGACCCCTATTTGAGGCGTCATTTGAATTTCTGCAACAAAATGACCCATTCAGGGTGGTTATTTGATCGATTACATTTTTTTTTCCACCCTTAACTTTTTTTTGTATGACGCTCGTTTGGGTGGGATTCATCCCCTAACGGATTCGCGTTTTTCGCTAACCGGACCCCTATTGGAGGGGTTGTTTGAATTTCTGCCACATAATGACTCATATGGGAGGGGGGGGGGGAACAACACTATTTTGTTTTCCACCCCTGAATTTTTTCGTATGACGTTCGTTCAAGAGAAATTCATTCCTTAACAGGTTGATATTTTCACGATTATTCTGGGTGCTGGAATCAGACTCCTTGAGGGGTTGTTTGAATTTCCGCAACAAAATGACCCATACAGGGTGGTTAGTTGATCGATGAAATTTTATTTTCAACACCTAATTTTTTTTGGATGACGCTCGTTTGGGTGAGATTCATTCCCCAACGGATCCGCGTTTTTCGATTACCGGACCCCTATTGGACGGGTTGTTGGAATTTCTGCAACATAATGACTCATATGGGGTGGTTGGTGAAACAACCCCATTCTGTTTTCCACCTCAAAATTTTTTTGTATGATGCTCGTTTGAAAGAAATTTATATATTTTATATATATACAAATTAAATAATAATGAATAACAACATGAATGATTTTGATTCAATAAATCCAAATAGGATCTAAATAATAAAATTGCAACATATTTTATAATTTTGTGTATCGTGTGGCTTGAGTTTAATCGTTGCATCACTAACACGCTCATATGAATGGACTTCAGGCCATTTGTTCATGTTTTGAGAATAACATGCATGATGCCTATCAACACAATGTGTGGTACACAAAACTGAGACCACTATACATACAAATATTGCTTTTGTCCTTTTTTAAGGTTTCTGTAAACAATACAAGGTTGTGATACGAAGTTTTATTTCACTAGAAGCAATATTTATATATATATATATATATATATATATATATATATATATATATATATATATATATATATAAATATATATATATATATATATATATATATATATATATATATTTATATATATATATATATATATATATATATATATATATATATATATATATATATATATATATATATATATATATATATATATATTGAATGTTTTCTGCCAACAGAAGCATTCAAACCGCCCTACTTGGTCTAGAGGTAGCACATCTGCTTCTGGTTTCAGGGCCGCAGGTTCAAATCCTGCGTAAGGTGTGGTTTTTTTTAAATGCCCTCCCATCTATCATCACCTCACTGTTTCTTCATCACCCGCTCATTCATATTCTCTATAACCTAGCTGTTGGTGGGGTAGTTAAGCAACATAAAAAAAAGCATTTAATAAGAGTTTTTGATTATTACGCCTATAAGCAAAATATTGAAAGTACTCTACTCTGTTGATAGGATAATTTAATTCAGGATTTTCTGTCTATAGAAGAAATCATGTGACTTTTTTTGTGAATAGAAGCAATGTATTCAAGATTTCTGTCAGAAGAAACAATCAATTTAGGAGTTAATTTTTAC
>OZ023335.1:790761-905521 GCA_964007535.1 Brachyptera risi | reverse complement strand
ATATATATATATATATATATATATATATATATATATATATATATATATTAAATATATATATATATATATATATATATATATATATTTATATATATATATACATATATATATATATATATATATATATATATATATATATATATATATATATATATATATATATATATATATATATATATATATATTTATATATACATATATATATATATATATATATATATATATATATATATATATATATATATATATATGTATATATATATATATAAATATATATATATATATATACAGCACTTTACTATACATGGCGGTGTATAGTTGATAGATAAATCAGTGTCGAAATTTATCAAGAATACTAATGTGTCTTACTAAGTAGATGGTAGAAAACAGAGTGTACCAAATCAGGTGTGAGTGGTTTTTTACACAAATATTAGGAAGGAAATAATGTGTTTACATATGAAGATAAAGTGGCTTCAAAATTGAAGCATGGTTGAAGTTAGAAAGTGAGGTTAGGGGGGGCGAATGAAGTAGGCGTCAAAACAGAGAAACTGAGAGACAACGTATAATACCTAAACCTTATCTTAATAATGATGGATGAAGTAAATAGAGGGGACATACCTAAATGTGGTAATAATAGGTGTAAGAAAGAGGTAGGAGAAGATGAGGAATCAATTCAGTGTGGAGGAAAATGCAGTAGGTGGTTTCACCAAAAGTGCGCTAATCTGAGGGACGCAGATTATAAGATAATAAAGAGAATAAAGAATGTACTTTGGTTATGTGAAGGATGTTACGAAAGTGTTAATTTCGATGTGAAAGACTGCTTAATTGAGATTACGAAAAAAGTTGAAGGATTAAAAGATGAGATTGTAAAACTTAGCTGTGAGAATGAAGAAATCAGGAAATGCAAACCAATTATGACGTGTAGTGAAGAGGTTCAAAACAAGAATGTTGAAAAAAGGAATCGAAATACAAGATTGGTTATTCAACCAAAAGAGCTAAACGTGGACACAGTGAAGATGATAAAAGAAAAGGTAAATCCGGCTGAAATGGGTATGGGAATAATGAAAATGAAGAGATTAAATAGAGATGTAGTGATTGACTGTGAAAATGAACAAGATGTGGAAACCATGATAAAAGAAGCAAGAGAAAAAATGGGAGAAAAGTTTGCAATTGAAAAACAGGTGAAAAAAGAGTTGTGCAAAATTATGATAATAGGGGTAGACATTGCAGATGTTGAAAATAGATACGAAGACTGGGAAGACGAAATAAACAAACAGAATGGAATTGAAAGAACAAGAATTGTATACACAAAGAAAAACTATAATGCCAAATCTGTTAATTTGACAATAGAGGTAAGAGTGGAAGATCGGGATAGACTGATGAACCAGGGAATAAGAATGAACTGGAGAAAGTGTCGAGTAGTTGAAAGCATGTTCGTAATGAGATGCTACAAGTGTAGTGGATATGGGCATAGATCGTCGCAATGCAGAAATGAATTGGCATGCAGCTACTGTGGTGATAATCAACATTATTCGCAATGTTTCTCGGAATCTATGTGGTGTAGTAAATGTGATAAATCGAACCGAATATACGGAACGAACTATAATACGGATCATGAGTCTAGAGACAGAGACTGTATCTGTTTTAAAAAAGTGGTTAAAATTTGAAATATAGGGAAGAAATAGGGTATGAACATAAAAGATTGAACACTGAAGAAGAGAAGAAAGAAGAAGGAAGGAAAGATGAAACAGGAAGAGAAGAGGTAGAACAAACAAAAAAAGAGACCGAAGTGAAAATCCTGGAGGTAACAGCAGGAACTGATGTAATCTAGCAACTAATTGAGACAGAGTACTACAGAATTATACATATAAATGCACAAAGCCTTGTGAAAAATATTATAGACATATTAATCATAATTCAAGAAAATAAGCCAGACATTGTAGGAATATCGGAAACACATGTAAATAATAAGATATATGACAAAGAAATAGAGATCGATGGATTTAGGATGATGAGATGTGACTCGCATTCAAGACATACGGGAGGAGTAGTGTTGTATATAAGAAAAGAAAATACTTATTTTATAGAAGAGAATATTAGTGAAAAAATATATGGCTATTGGGCAATTGATTGTAAAACAAATATTGAGGGGAATAAGTGTAATCTGGTGTTAATGTATATGTCACCAAATGGAGATAAAAAGAAAGGATTAAAATTTATAGAAAGCAGGTTTGAAAAATTAGCAAATGATAGGAATACAATGATTTTAATGGGTGATCTAAATATGAACTGGTTAGAAGGAAGTAATAATAGTGCAAACAAACTTAAAAATGAAATCTCAGCATATGGACTGAATCAAATTATGCGGAGCCCTACTAGAATAACCCAAAACTCCAGTACTCTAATAGATTTAGTTATAACAAATGATAAAAACCTAGTTACTGCAACAATTTTAGATAAAGTGTCAGTAGCTGATCATGAGGCCATACTAATTAAAGTGAGGGGAAGCAAGGTACATGGAGGTAGACATGTAAATACAATAATGGATGAGAAGATAGTTGAGGAGTGAAGTGATTATAAGGAAAACATTTATCAAGCGGAACTATACGGATGTACATGGGACAGGGAAACGTGTAGTGTAAATGTAATGTACAGTAATATTAAGGGCAACATAATCAAATGTAAAGATAAATATGTGTATAGGAAAAAGGTACAATCAAGTAAAAGTAATGGAAAGATATATCATTGGATAAACCAAGATATGAAAGATAAGATAAAAGAAAGAAATTACCAGAATAAGAAATCCAAAATAACAAAAAACATAGAGGATTGGAACAATCACAAAAAAGTAAGAAACTTAATTATTAATATGATGAGAAAATCAGAAAAAAAGTACTATGAGCATAAAATAGATGAAGTAAAGTACGACAGTATTAAAATGTGGAAAACGTTAAAAGGCTTAGTGTCAGTTGTAAGTAGAGAAACTAAAACTAGGGAAGTTATAAATTTAGAGAACGAGGTTATAACTGAGGAAATAGAAATAGCTAATGGTTTCAATAATTATTTTATAGATAGTATAGTAAACATAATAGACAGTATTAAAGTAGAAAGTATTATTAAGATTAACGCAAACAGTATTGGTAAGAAAAATCTACATAATATTCAAGAGTACAGAAGGGAATCAGAATGCACTTTGGATAACTTTAGATCCATAAATATGAATGAGCTTGAGGATGTGGTTAAGAAGATGAAAGCAAACAAGGGTGAGCGCGCTCACCCTTGGACACCCTCAAATAGGAAAAGAACCTCAAATTGGTTGACTCTATTGACAGAAAACCTCAAATAGATTCTTCTGTGAAAATAAATTCTGAAATTGATTGTTTCTATCGAAAGAAATCCTAAATACATTGCTTCTATTCACAAAAAACGTAACATGATTTCTTCTATCGACAGAAAATCCCAAATTAAACTCTCCTATCAACAGATTCGAGTACTTTCAATATTTTGCTTATAGGCGTAATAATCTAAAACTCTTATTATATGCTTTTCTTATGTTGCTTAAATACCCCACCAACAGCTAGGTTATAGAGTATGAATGAGCGGGTGATGAAGAAACAGTGAGGTGATGATAGATGGAAGGACATTTAAAAAACCCATACCTTACGCAGGATTTGAACCTGTGGCCCTGAAACCAGAAGCAGATGTGCTACCTCTAGACCAAGTAGGGTGGTTTAAATGCTTCTGTTGGCAGAAAACATTCAATATATATATATAATATATACATATATATATATATATATATATATATATATATATATATATATATATATATATATATATTTATATCAATACATATATATATATATATATATATATATATATATATATATATATATTAATATATATATATAAATATATATATATATATATATATATATAAATATATATATACATATATATGTATATATATATATATATATATATATATATATATATATATATATATATATATATATATATATATATATATATTGCTTCCAGTGAAATGAAACTTCGTATCACAACCTTGTAGGCCTATTGTTTACAGAAACCTAAAAAGAAGTACAAAAGCAATATTTGTATGTATAGTGATCTCAGTTTTGTGTACCACACAATGTGTTGATAGTCAACATACATGTTATTCTCAAAACATGAACAAATGGCCTAAAGTCCATTCATATGAGCCTGTTAGTGATGCAACGATTCAACTTGAAACACACAATACACTAAATTATAAAATATGTTGCAATTTTATTATTTAGATCCTATGTTTGGATTTATTGGATTCAAATTATTCATGATGTTATTCATCATTATTTTATTTGTAAAAACACACATTTTAGGAACAGTTCTCCGACAAGAGTGGTTACTACCATAATGTCATTGAGTTTTTAGTAGTTATGACCTCAATGATAATGTAAACGTCGAGTCATTACACATTGATACATCACAGACCTGTTTTAGCTGTGATATATTTTGAAGGATTGAAAATATAATCTACATTTTATATTAATATTGCCTGTTTCTTATGGATTCATAAAAGTGAGCAATCTATAAGGATGAACCTCTGGGGCTCTGGCGGACGAAACACATTTTTTATGATAATGCCGTGTCCAGATTCGGCGTTATTGGACTGTGCTTATTACAGAAATGATCACCCCGAAGAGATCCAAACGAACGTCTAGAAGATATAGGCGAAAAACGGGAATCATGTCGTAAGCCTCATGAAGCCAATGTTAATTAATTGACTTGTAAAAAAATCAGTCATTGTGATCTAACATTGGTCTCATGGCACTACGACATGGTGCACGTTTTTCGCCTATATCTTCCAGAGTTTTGTTTGGATCTCTTCGACGTGCTCATTTCTGGATTGGGCACAATCAAATTAACACGAATATGGGCACGGCATAACTCTGAAGAATCCCGTTCGACCGCCAGAAGGCTGTGAAAATACCCCTCATTTTTTCGAATTTTTACCAAGAGAGTGTGAGAGAAACTCGAAAATTGAAGTGTGGAAAATCCCTCCTCTTGGGGGGGGGAGGTTCTTTCATCGTCTATTCGTTGAATTTCCAGCGATATCTCGAATGGTTCATTTACCACGCGTGTCAGAAATGTCAGCACAAATATTGTACGAAGGTTAAATGCTCGCCATTTCCACATTTTCGCCTGATTTGGCCAATATTTCAGCCCCTTGGAATCGGATGTCATAATCTACGAATGTCAAGAGAATAAATCCGAAAAAATATCAATTGACGAGAATGTTTTTTTCACGGGTTTGTAAGCCCATTTGACGTCGGCCGGTGCCGTCGGGCCATTGACGCTAAATCCGACCCAAAAGGCCTCCATAATGTCGAGGAGATCGATAAGGAGAAAGCAAATTTTGGGTTTCGAACTGGTCATTCTGGTCGGGGTAGGATAATATGTGATACAAACCTGGACAGTGATATATCGAGAACAAAACAATTTTTTTCCGAAAGTGAAATAAATGCTCGTCATTAGCACATCGGTTTTCCGATTGAACCAGTTTTTCAGCACGTGAAATCAGATGTCCCAATCTAGGATTGTCGAAAAAAAATTGCGAAAAAAAATTAATTGACGAAATGTTTTTTTTCACGGGTTTTTCGGCCTAGTTGAAAACGGGTGGCGGCGTTGCGGTCGCTGTAGTGTCCGTTGACGCGAAAAACGACCCCAATGACCGCCATCGGGTCGAGGAGATCGATAGGGAGAAAGATAGTTCTGAGTTGCGAACTGGTCATTCAGGTCAGGGTAGGATATGCAATACCAACTTGGACCTGGAAATTGAAAGCAAAACAATTTTTTCCGAAAGTTCGATGCTCGCCATTTCCACAACGGTCCCCCGATTGGGCCAGTTTTTCAGCACGTGAAATCGGAAGTCATATTCCAGGAATGTGGGGAAAAATCCGAAAAACATCAATTGACGAAAATGATACATCAACCTATTAGGGAATGTATTTCTCTCAAACGAGCATCAAACAGAAAAATTGAAGATGGAAATCAAAATGGAGTTGGTCCACCAACCATCCTAGATGAGTCATTTTGTTGCAGAAATTCAACTAACCCCTCCAATAGAGGTCCGTTAATCGAAAAACGCGAATCCGTTGGGGGATCAATCTCACCGAAACGAGCGTCATACAACAAAAGGTAGGGGTGGAAAACAAAATTGTATCCATCAACTAACCACCCTATAGGCCTATGAGTCATTTCGAAGCAGAATTAAAAACAAAGCCTTGAATTATAGGGTTCTTGTTCCAGCACCCAGAATTGTGAAAATATCAACCTGTTAAGGGATACGTTTCTCCTACACGAGCGTCACACGAAAAAAAAGGTTAAAGATAGAAAACAGAATGGGGTTGGTTCACCAAATTCCCCCATATGAGTCATTATGTTGCAGAAATACGAACAACCCCTCCAATAGGGTCTGGTTAGCGAAAAACGTGAATCCGTTATAAAGGATGAATCTCAGTGAAACGAGCGTCATACAAAAAAAGTTAGGGGTGGAAAACAAAATGGGGTTGTTCCAAAAACCACCCCATTTGAGTCGTTTGGTTGCGGAAATACAATCAACCCCTCCAATATGGGTCCGGTAATCGAAAAACGCGAATGGGGTAGGGGATTATTCTCACTCAAACGAACGTCATTCAAAAAAAGGTTAGGGGTGAAAAACAAAATGTTATCGATCAACTGACCATTCCATATGGGCCATTTTGTCAAAGTAATTCAAACAACCCCTCAAATAAGGGTCTGGTTCCAGCACCCAAAATTGTGAAAATATCAAACTGTTGAGGGATGAATTTCTCCCAAACGAGCATCATACAAAAAAAGTTTGAGGTGGAAAACAGAATGAGGTTGTCTCACCCCATATGAGTCATTATGTTGCAGAAATTCCACAACCCGTCCAATAGGGGTCCGGTAATCGAAAAACGCGAATCCGTTAGGGGATGAATCTCACCCAAACGAGCGTCATACAAAAAAAGTTAGGGGAGGAAAACAAAATATCATTGATCAACCAACCACCCCATATGGGGCAGTTTGTTGCAGAAATTCAAACAACCCCTCAATTAGTGGTCTGGTTCCAACACCCAGAATTGTGAAAATATCAACGTGCTAAGTGATGACTTTCTCCTGAACGAGCGTCATACAAAAAAAGTTAGAGATGGAAAACGAATCAGAGTTGGTTCACCAACCACTTTTCATGATTAATCAAGTTGCAGAAATTCAAACAACTTTAATAGGGGTCCGGTTCGCGAAAAACGTGATTCCGTTAGGGGATGAATCCCGCCTCAACGAGCGTCATACAAAAAAAGTTAGGGGTGGAAAACAAAATATCATTGATCAACCAACCACCACATATGGGGCAGTTCGTTGCAGAAATTCAAACAACCCCTCAAATAGGGGTCTGATTCCAGCACCCGATCTTAGTAATTGAAAAAAATTTATATCGTTGGGGGATATTTTTTGCACCAAAAAATGTTCGGGGGTGGATAATTGATTGATGATCCACTCAACCCACCCAAATGAGTTCACTTACCCCTAAGAATCATTTTAAATGCATCTTTTACTTTTTAGCTTTTTTGGGGGGGGGGGGGGGTTGGCTTTGTTGGAATCTGGATTAATGACGCTTACTTCATGCAGACCGGGTGCTGAAGGTTTCCCACCGACGCATACTTCGTATTGTCCGGGTGCTGGTGGTAGCTTGATTAATAGAAATAACTGTCACCCCAACCGCATGACCCATTTCCTCGGGTGAGCCTGTTGTCACAGGGTTAGCGGTAGGGGAGGAGTTACACGAGCCGAAGTGGGGTGAGCCTGTTGTCACAGGGTTAGCGGTAAGGGAGGAGTTACACGAGCTGAAGTGTGGTCCTGTGACCATCCGAATGTTTTGCCGTGATGTACGCAAACTTGTTTAAAGAGATATTATCGTAGGCCTATACAAATTATTGTGGTATTATACAAGTTTATAATATTCATGTAATAATCAAGTAGAACGAATAGGTCTAGGCCTAGTACTAGTAAGACTTATAATGATGAGTTTTCCGGATTTTTTTTTTTTGGATCTCCCACCTGAAATTGCGCTTGAAGGCCTTTGATGTAGTAGCTGAGGAAATGGGTCATGCGGTTGGGGTGACAGCTATTTCTATTAATCAAGCTACCACCAGCACCCGGACAATACGAAATATGCGTCGGTGGGAAACTTTCAGCACCCGGTCTGCATGAAGTAAGCGTCATTAATCCAGATTCCAACAAAGCAAACCCCCCCCTTCCCCCCCAAAAAAGCTAAAAAGTAAAAGATGCATTTAAAATGATTCTTAGGGGTGAGTGAACTCATTTGGGTGGGTTGAGTGGATCATCAATCAATTATCCACCCCCGAACATTTTTTGGTGCAGAAGATATCCCCCAACGATATAATTTTTTTTCAATTACTAAGATCGGGTGCTGGAATCAGACCCCTATTTGAAGGTTTGTTTGAATTTGTGCAACAAACTGCCCCATATGTGGTGGTTGGCTGATCAATGATATTTTGTTTTCCACCCCTAACTTTTTTTTGTATGACGCTCGTTGAGGCGGGATTCATCTCCTAACGGAATCACGTTTTTCGCTAACCGGACCCCTATTAAAGTTGTTGTTTGAATTTCTGCAACTTGATTAATCATGAAAAGTGGTTGGTGAACCAACTCTGATTCGTTTTCCATCTCTAACTTTTTTTGTATGACGCTCGTTCAGGAGAAAGTCATCCCTTAGCACGTTGATATTTTCACAATTTCACAAAACAGGCAATATTAATATAAAATGTACATTATATTTTCAATCCTTCAAAATATATTACAGCTAAAACAGGTCTGTGATGTATCGATGTGTAATGACTCGAAGTTTACATTATCATTGAGTTCATAACTACTAAGAACTCAATGACATTATGGTAGTAACCACTCTTGTCAGGGAAACTGTTCTTAATGTGTGTTCTTACAAATGAAACAATGATGAATGACATCATGAATAATTTGAATCCAATAAATCCAATTATAGGATCTGAATAATAAAATTGCAACATATTTTATAATTTAGTGTATTGTGTGGTTCAAGTTGAATCGTTGCATCACTAACATGCTCATATGAATGAACTTGAGGCCATTTGTTCATGTTTTGAGAATAACATGCATGTTGACTATCAACACATTGTGTGGTACACAAAACTGAGACCACTATACATACAAATATTGCTTTTGTACTTCCTTTTGGGTTTCTGTAAACAATAGGCCTACAAGGTTGTGATACGAAGTTTTATTTCACTGGAAGCAATATATATATATATATATATATATATATATATATATATATATATATATACATATATATATATATATATATATATATATATATATATATATATATATATATATATATATATATATATATATATATAAATATATGTATATATATATATATATATATATATATATATATATATATTATTATATTATATATATATATATATATATATATATATATATATATATATATATATATATATATATATATATATATATATATATATATATATATATATATATATATATATATATGAATATATATATATATATATATATATATTGAATGTTTTCTGCCAACAGAAGCATTTAAACCACCAAAATTGGTCTAGAGGTAGCACATCTGCTCCTGGTTTCAGGGCCGCAGGTTCAAATCCTGCGTAAGGTGTGTTTTTTTTTCAATGTCCTTCCATTTATCATCACCTCACTGTTTCTTCATCACCCGCTCATTCATACTCTCTATAACCTAGCTGTTGGTGGGGTAGTTAGGCAACATAAAAAAGCATTTAATAAGAGTTTTAGATTATTACGCCTATAGGCAAAATATTGAAAGTACTCGACTCTGTTGATAGGAGAATTTAATTCAGGATTTTCTGTCGATAGAAGAAATCATGTGACGTCTTTTGTGAATAGAAGCAATGTATTTAGGATTTCTTTCGATAGAAACAATCAATTTCAGAATTTATTTTCACAGAAGAATCTATTCAAGGTTTTCTGTCAATAGAGGCAATCAATATAAGGTTATTTTTCTATATGATGACGTCCAAGGGTGAGATCGCTCACCCTTTTCCACCCTCTCCAGCTCATCTGTACCCTCCATAACCTAGCTGTTGGTGGGGTTGTTAAGCAACATGGAAAGATAAGCATTTAATACAAATATTATATTATTACGCCTATAAGTAAAATATCGAAGGTGGGTCTACTCTACTCTGTTGATGAGAAAAGTTAATTCAGGATTCCATGTCAATAGAATTAATCATGTAACGGTTTTTTGTAAATAGAAGCAATGTATTTAAGATTTCTGTCAAAAGAAACAATCAATTTAGGAATTTATTTCTACAGAAGAATCCATTTAAGGTTTTCTGTCAATAGAAGCAATCAATTTAAGGTTCAATTTTCTATATGAGGGCGTTCAAGGGTGAGCTCGCTCACCCTTGGTATTTTATACTATCACCATTAGGCATAATGAATATTATTACAATCAACAAAGAGTAAAATTAATTTGTATCTATTCACCTTCTCTGATGTTTAAGTTGGGAGTGAAGCTGCAGGATCAAGTCAGGATATTGTTTGGGTTTTCAGAAATCACATGAGATTGATTGAGGACAAACAAACTGGTTTTAATGAAGGTAAATTGATTAAATATAAAATGAACGTGAATCGTATCAATTACTTGACCGATAGGCCTAGAGTGAAACAATGAATCCAACACTAATAACAAATGAAACCATATCTTGCAAATGGCAGTGGCACGCAGCATCATTGAACATCAACATTTCTGCTACTTCTTCACTGTCGTTCTCTTGCTCTGTTGACATAGTTTGAAGTTCAACTAGTGCTTCTGCCGCAGCAAGTTCTCGATCAATACCATCTTACATACAATACTTCACCAACGGAGTCTTCAAGGCTGCATGCACCAGAACAATCACTGGGAAATGAACAACATTCTAATTTACTTTAAAGCCTGACTGAAGAGAAAATTTAATCCATACTAAATATGAATCACAATGAACCCATGATACATAATTGATTCTTTTGCATTGATAATTTGATATTGAGAAACTCTTGACAACATTGTTGACCTAATAACCCAGTGTTGGAGAAGATCACTTTCAAAAGGAACTTTTAAAAAGTTTTAGTTCATGTCAAATAAATCCTTTTAATAAGCTCAAAGCCTGTTTTTGTGGCTTTGCTGTAAAAGTTCAAGTTGAAAAAAAAAGGTCCGTTCAAAGATCCACCTTGAAATTGTATAGAAAAAAGGGGGTTGAAAATAATATATATGTACACATACATTTTCTACAATGAATGCCTCAAGTTCAATGGGGATTAATAACAACTACAAGTCACAAGACACGTCAATCTAGACCACATGTGGCTGCCGGCTCGCCTGGTGACAAGTGATCACATGATGAAATCCTGAACAGAGAATATTATACATTCGGAATAGACCGTAAAATAGTCGATCTCATTCGGAATTTGGACGGGGAAGTACGGATAGTGCGATCGTTTCGAATAGGATTATGAGTGATCTGAAAGGATGAACTTCATGGATGAATGTTTTATTTAGTTAGAGATCACCGGAAAATCGAATGTGGATATAGTTCAAGATCGTTGATTGTATATGTGACGCGTTCATTGAAAAGTTCAGAGAATACAGGTGCGTGCATTTTAAAAGTTCATTACCCAACATTGTAATACCGGTAACCATATGGTGGTGAACTGTGACAAATTAAAACATTGAGAATTGAATGAATAAGAAAACCACATCAGGGCCCATTGAATGTCGCTCAATCGCAATGCTTTCTTTGTCCTCTCTGCAACTCTTGCAGCCCTTCTTGAAGTCGAAGCTTCGTGACTCTCATTGTTGACTGAAGTGTGTGAAGTAGTAGGTATTCTACACGACGGATAAGCATTCTTTTTCAATTGTTTCCGCTTAGTTAATTGGCCTGTAAAAGATGATGATTATGGTGGGCTTCTATTATAACAAAATGGTTTATCCATTAAATCAGCATTATTCCATATTAATCCAAAATGCTGATTGTTGAACTCATGTACCCAAGCCGTAGGTTAGGAATGTAATTGGCTTTCCAGTATTCTCTTAGTTTTCCACTGTCACGTTTCAAGCTAACAGCAAGCTAACATCATGTCATTTGTGTTCACTTATAAATAAAGTAGCCCATGTTTTATTAGATGAGCGTAGCGAAGCTTTCCATTTCACACCCTGAAAAAAAATGGGCTTCGTTTTTATGTTTTTTTTTTTTTTTTTTTTTTTTTTGTAATTATGTACGCGGCATACAGGTCAGAGAAATGAATCAATCAACTTGAAAATTTTTCTGAACGTTGGTGTCATACCAGAATAGGTTGGGATTGTTATTCAGAGGAATCGGTCAGAAGGTTTCTCCGGAAAATAATCGGAAAGTTTGGAAAATCGTCATAAGAATAACCCGGAGGAAAAATACTTGAAAAACAAGAATTTTTCAAAAGCTCTCAAATTCTCACAGAATATGAAAAATACTATTATACACCTTTTCAGAGATTTTTAAAACAATCGAATGAGAAATAATGAAGAAAACGCAATAAACGTGTACATTTTATTGAATAATTGGATCAATTGGTTTTGCAAAGTGTTTATGCGACAGGTTGCAGGTTACTATAAATATCAACAAGTTGCAGGTGAGGTTTTTGAACGTTTGAAGTAAGTCAAGGTTTGTAGATGTAAATTGAGCTGACAAGTTATTTTTCATTCTAGATCGCCATACTTCTAAGCTCATCTCACAACGCGCATCCCGCGTTTTCCTAGTAATAATTATCATTATTATTAGATGAGCGTAGCGAAGCTTTCCATTTCATACCCTGAAAAAAAATGGGCTTCGTTTCTATGTTTTTTTTTTTTTTTTTTTTGTAATTATGTACGCGGCATACAGGTCAGAGAAATGAATCAATCATCTTGAAACTTTTTCTGAACGTTGGTGTCATACCAGAATAGGTTGGGATTGTTATTCAGAGGAATCGGTCGGAAAGTTTTTCCGGAAAATAATCGGAAAGTTTGGAAAATCCTCATAAGAATAACCCGGAGGGAAAATACTTGAAAAACAAGAATTTTTCAAAAGCTCTCAAATTCTCACAGAATATGAAAAATACTATCATACACCTTTTCAGAGATTTTTACAACAATCGAATGAGAAATTGATAAAGAAAATGCAATACACGTGTACATTTTATTGAATATTTGGATCAATTGGTTTTACAAAGTGTTTATGCGAAAGGTTGCAGGTTACTATAAATATCAACAAGTTGCAGGTGAGGTTTTTGAACGTTTTAAGTAAGTCAAGGTTTGTAGATGTTAATTGAGCTGACAAGTTATTTTTCATTCTAGATTGCCATACTTCTAAGCTCATCTCACAACGCGCATCCCGCGTTTTCCTAGTTATTACTATTATTATTAAGCTGACAAGGTAGGCCTAGACGATATCTCACATGACGTCATCAAGTATGACGTTACATATCATTTGCACAGGATCCATGTTGTAGATATATGGATGATGGTTAGGGTTAGTAGGGCAGGTCTTTGAACCCTGAAATTACAATCAGGTGTTCACTCAACACAAAACCTTTTCCTGGGCCTATCGAACCCTGGTCATCACCAAAACACCTAGCCTATAAAACCACCACCTCACATAACACTCAAAATGAGCGACTATGGATACGGCACATTTACCTAGAAAGATAGGCCTACACTGTGCACTAATGATCTATACCTACCTATGTCTGAACTTGAATACGGTTGGCCCTAGACTAGGCCTAGGGCCTAGTGACAATACTTGGAAACTAATATTTAAATTTGGGCAGGCTATGAAGAACAGTTGACTAGGCCTATGAATTATGCAGTAGGGTAGGCCTAGGACAAGTTTTACACAAAACCTGGTTAGTTGATAGAAATGGTGATCTAGAATGAAAAGTATAATGATCATAACTGGTATTGCACCATCCGACTTACCCACGAAAAAGTAATCATCGTCTTCAAAATGCTCAGTGCACAGCTTCGTGTGGTTTGAAACATTTTTCCTGATTCGCAGTTGTTGAACCTGACGCTTCCAAAGTGTCACTTCTCTCAGTTCTCTAGGGAATCCATGAAATGACAGCTCATCTCGTGACTTGTTACTACACTGTGAATA
Source organism: Brachyptera risi (assembly GCA_964007535.1). Classification (NCBI taxonomy): domain Eukaryota; kingdom Metazoa; phylum Arthropoda; class Insecta; order Plecoptera; family Taeniopterygidae; genus Brachyptera; species Brachyptera risi. The sequence continues at coordinate 891,239 of OZ023335.1, read as the reverse complement.
TGTGTTGTTCACTTTGAGCGGTACTACATCAGGTTGGGTTGCATAATTGTGTTAAAATGAATTCATTTTCACCGAGTCATGTATTTCGTCAATACCATAGCATAGAAGTCAGCCATTATGGCTAATTCTGTCTGTATTAGACTAGTTCCTAGTTATAGCACCAGATGTCAGCCACTTTGCTTTTAATCGCGAATAGCTGCTACATAGACACATAATTTTGTAGGGAATTCCTGAGGTTGATCACTCAGGGGAAATTCCTAGCATAAGTCAGACAGGGAAATCCTGCAAGGGACTCTCCATCAATCATCATGAATCTAGAATCTTCTACTCATGAGTCTAGAATCTTCCACCCATCAATCAAGTATATAAAGACCAGAAAGGCAGCCTGCAAGTTAGTTGCCAGTTGACAGTCATCATGTGAACATCACGCTTCATTGGGACAGTCAGATGTCTCGATACAGAATCATGTATTCTATTCATCAATGTAAATAAATATCTAGTCAAATTAATACAGTGCTACTTTTAGTGTCAGTGACAATATAACCTCGCACTTCATCACATACTTCCACAGTGGTGACCCCGACGTGATCAAACAAGTGAACAAGGAAACGAGTGATAAGTGCGAGTGTTCTAAATCATTTATACATTCATCACCTGCGTAACAAATCAACCAGCAACTGTTACCAACACTCACTCACAGTGTTGGCAACTGGCAACTCACCACCGCAGGCAACACACAGCACTCATCTGCCACGACTCGGCGCTCAACCATAGCGCCCATCGGCCACGACTACGCTCAACCGTAGCGCCCCTTGGCCACGACTGCGCTCAACCATAGCGCCCCTTGGCCACGACTGCGCTCAACCATAGCGCCCATCGGCCACGGCTGCGCTCAACCATAGCGCCCGTCGGCCACGACTGTGCTCAACACATAGCGCCCGTCGGCCACGACTGTGCTCAACCATAGCGCCCATCGGCCATGACTACGCTCAACCGTAGCGCCCCTTGGCCACGACTACGCTCAACCATAGCGCCCCTTGGCCACGACTGCGCTCAACCATAGCGCCCATCGGCCACGGCTGCGCTCAACCATAGCGCCCGTCGGCCACGACTGTGCTCAACACATAGCGCCCGTCGGCCACGACTGTGCTCAACCATAGCGCCCATCGGCCATGACTGCGCTCAACCATAGCGCCCATCGGCCACGGCTGCGCTCAAACCATAGCGCCCGTCGGCCACGACTGTGCTCAACACATAGCGCCCGTCGGCCACGACTGCGCTCGACCATAGTGCCCATCGGCCACGACTGCGCTCAACCATAGCGCCCATCGGCCACGACTGCGCTCAACCATAGCGCCCATCGGCCACGGCTGCGCTCGACCATAGCGCCCATCGGCCACGACTGCGCTCAACCATAGCGCCCATCGGCCACGACTGCGCTCAACCATAGCACCCGTCGGCCACGACTGTGCTCAACCATAGCGCCCATCGGCCACGACTGCGCTAAACCATAGCGCCCATCGGCCACGACTGCGCTCAACATACAGGACCTGTCGGCCACGACTCAGTGCTAAGCACACTACAGCGCTTGTCGGCCACGACTGCGCTCAACCATAGCGCCCATCGGCCATGACTACGCTCAACCGTAGCGCCCCTTGGCCACGGCTGCGCTCAACCATAGCGCCCGTCGGCCACGACTGTGCTCAACCATAGCGCCAATCGGCCACGACTGCGCTCAACCATAGCGCCCATCGGCCACGACTGCACTCAACATACAGGACCTGTCGGCCACGACTCAGTGCTAAGCACACTACAGCGCTTGTCGGCCACGACTGCGCTCAACCATAGCGCCCATCGGCCACGACTGCGCTCAACCATAGCGCCCATCGGCCACGACTGCGCTCAACCATAGCGCCCATCGGCCACGGCTGCGCTCGACCATAGCGCCCATCGGCCACGACTGCGCTCAACCATAGCCGCTATCGGCCACGACTGCGCTCAACATACAGGACCTGTCGGCCACGACTCAGTGCTAAGCACACTACAGCGCTTGTCGGCCACGACTGCGCTCAACCATAGCGCCCATTGGCCACGACTGCGCTCAACCATAGCACCCATCGGCCACGGCTGCGCTCAACCATAGCGCCCGTCGGCCACGACTGTGCTCAACCATAGCGCCCATCGGCCACGACTGCGCTCAACCATAGCGCCCATCGGCAACGACTGCGCTCAACATACAGGACCTGTCGGCCACGACTCAGTGCTAAGCACACTACAGCGCTTGTCGGCCACGACTGCGCTCAACCATAGCGCCCATCGGCCACGACTGCGCTCAACCATAGCGCCCATCGGCCATGACTGCGCTCAACCATAGCGCCCATCGGCCACGGCTGCGCTCGACCATAGCGCCCATCGGCCACGACTGCGCTCAACCATAGCACCTATCGGCCACGGCTGCGCTCAACCATAGCGCCCGTCGGCCACGGCTGCGCTCAACCATAGCGCCCATCGGCCACGACTGCGCTCGACCATAGTGCCCATCAGCCACGACTGCGCTCAACCATAGCGCCCATCGGCCACGGCTGCGCTCAACCATAGCGCCCATCGGCCACGACTGCGTTCGACCATAGTGCCCATCAGCCACGACTGCGCTCAACCATAGCGCCCATCGGCCACGGCTGCGCTCAACCATAGCGCCCATCGGTCACGACTGCGCTCGACCATAGTGTCCATCGGCCACGACTACGCTCCACCATAGCGCCCATCGACCATGACTGCGCTCAACCATAGCGCCCATTGACCATGACTGCGCTCAACCATAGCGCCCCTCGGCCACGACTGCGCTCAACCATAGCGCCCGTCGGCCACGACTGCGCTCAACACATAGCATCCATCGGCCACGACTGCGCTCAACCATAGCGGCCATTGGCCACGGCTGCGCTCAACCATAGCGCCCATCGGCCACGACTGCGCTCAACCACAACGCCCATCTGCCACGGCTGCGCTCAACCATAGTGCCCATCGGCCACGACTGTGCTCAACCATAGCGCCCATCGGCCGCGACTGCGCTCAACCATAGTGCCCATCGGCCATGACTGCGCTCAACCATAGCGCTCATTGACCATGACTGCGCTCAACCATAGCGCCCATCGGCCGCGACCTCGCTCAACCATAGTGCCCATCGGCCACGACTGCGCTCAACCATAGCGCCCGTCGGTCACGACTGCGCTCAACCATAGCGCCCGTCGGCCACGGCTGCGCTCAACCATAGCGCCCATCGGCCACGACTGCGCTCAACATACAGGACCTGTCGGCCACGACTGCGCTCAACCATGGCGCTCATCGGCCACGACTGCGCTCAACCATAGCGCCCGTCGGCCACGACTGCGCTCAACACATAGCGCTCATCGGCCACGACTGCGCTCAACATACAGGACCTGTCGGCCACGACTCAGTGCTAAGCACACTACAGCGCTTGTCGGCCACGACTGCGCTCAACCATAGCGCCCATCGGCCACGACTGCGCTCAACCATAGCGCCCATCGGCCACGACTGCGCTCAACCATAGCGCCCATCGGCCACGGCTGCGCTCGACCATAGCGCCCATCGGCCACGACTGCGCTCAACCATAGCGCCCATCGGCCACGACTGCGCTCAACATACAGGACCTGTCGGCCACGACTCAGTGCTAAGCACACTACAGCGCTTGTCGGCCACGACTGCGCTCAACCATAGCGCCCATTGGCCACGACTGCGCTCAACCATAGCACCCATCGGCCACGGCTGCGCTCAACCATAGCGCCCGTCGGCCACGACTGTGCTCAACCATAGCGCCCATCGGCCACGACTGCGCTCAACCATAGCGCCCATCGGCCACGACTGCGCTCAACATACAGGACCTGTCGGCCACGACTCAGTGCTAAGCACACTACAGCGCTTGTCGGCCACGACTGCGCTCAACCATAGCGCCCATCGGCCACGACTGCGCTCAACCATAGCGCCCATCGGCCACGACTGCGCTCAACCATAGCGCCCATCGGCCACGGCTGCGCTCGACCATAGCGCCCATCAGCCACGACTGCGCTCAACCATAGAGCCCATCGGCCAGGGCTGCACTCAACCATAGCGCCCATCGGCCACGACTGCGCTCGACCTTAGTGCCCATCAGCCACGACTGCGCTCAACCATAGCGCCCATCGGCCACGGCTGCGCTCAACCATAGCGCCCATCGGCCACGACTGCGCTCGACCATAGTGCCCATCGGCCACGACTACGCTCAACCATAGCGCCCATCGACCATGACTGCGCTCAACCATAGCGCCCATTGACCATGACTGCGCTCAACCATAGCGCCCCTCGGCCACGACTGCGCTCAACCATAGCGCCCGTCGGCCACGACTGCGCTCAACACATAGCATCCATCGGCCACGACTGCGCTCAACCATAGCGCCCATCGACCATGACTGCGCTCAACCATAGCGCCCATTGACCATGACTGCGCTCAACCATAGCGCCCATCGGCCACGACTGCGCTCAACCATAGCGCCCATCGGCCACGACTGCGCTCAACCATAGCGCCCATCGGCCACGACTGCGCTCAACACATAGCATCCATCGGCCACGGCTGCGCTCAACCATAGCGCCCATCGGCCACGACTGCGCTCAACCATAGCGCCCATCGGCCACGGCTGCGCTCAACCATAGTGCCCATCGGCCACGACTGTGCTCAACCATAGCGCCCATCGGCCGCGACTGCGCTCAACCATAGTGCCCATCGGCCACGACTGCGCTCAACCATAGCGCCCATTGACCATGACTGCGCTCAACCATAGCGCCCATCGGCCGCGACTGCGCTCAACCATAGTGCCCATCGGCCACGACTGCGCTCAACCATAGTGCCCATCGGCCACGACTACGCTCAACCATAGCGCCCATCGGCCGCGACTGCGCTCAACCATAGTGCCCATCGGCCACGACTGCGCTCAACCATAGTGCCCATCGGCCACGACTACGCTCAACCATAGCGCCCATCGACCATGACTGCGCTCAACCATAGCGCCCATTGACCATGACTGCGCTCAACCATAGCGCCCGTCGGCCACGACTGCGCTCAACCATAGCGCCCGTCGGCCACGACTGCGCTCAACCATAGCGCCCATCGGCCACGGCTGCGCTCAACCATAGCGCCCATCGGCCACGACTGTGCTCAACCATAGCGCCCGTCGGTCACGACTGCGCTCAACCATAGCGCCCGTCGGCCACGACTGTGCTCAACCATAGCGCCCGTCGGTCACGACTGCGCTCAACCATAGCGCCCGTCGGCCACGACTGTGCTCAACCATAGCACCCATCGGCCACGACTGCGCTCAACCATAGCGCCCATCGGCCACGACTGCGCTCAACATACAGGACCTGTCGGCCACGACTGCGCTCAACCATAGCGCCCATCGGCCACAACTGCGCTCAACCATAGCGCCCGTCGGCCACGACTGCGCTCAACACATAGCGCCCATCGGCCACGACTGCGCTCAACCATAACGCCCGTCAGCCACGACTGCGCTCAACCATAGCGCCCATCGGCCACGACTCAGTGCTCAACCATAGCACCTATCGGCCACGACTGCGCTCAACCATAGCGCCCGTCAGCCACGACTGCGCTCAACCATAGCGCCCATCGGCCACGACTGCGCTCAACCATAGCGCCCATCGGCCACGACTCAGTGCTCAACCATAGCGCCCGTCGGCCACGACTACGCTCAACCATAGCGCCCATCGGCCACGGCTGCGCTCAACCATAGCGCCCATCGGCCACGACTGCGCTCAACCATAGCGCCCGTCGGCCACGACTGCGCTCAACCATAGCGCCCGTCGGCCACGACTGCGCTCAACCATAGCGCTCGTCGGCCACGACTGCGCTCAACCATAGCGCCCGTCGGCCACGACTGCGCTCAACCATAGCGCCCGTCGGCCACGACTGCGCTCAACCATAGTGCCCGTCGGTCAAGACTGCGCTCAACCATAGCGCCCATCGGCCACGACTGCGCTCAACCATAGCGCCCATCTGCCACGACTGCGCTCAACCGTAGCGCCCATCGGCCACGACTGCGCTCAACCATAGCGCCCGTCGGCCACGACTGCGCTCAACCATGGCGCCCGTCGGCCACGACTGCGCTCAACCATAGCGCCCATCGGCCACGACTGCGCTCAACCATAGCGCCCGTCGGCCACGACTGCGCTCAACCATAGCGCCCGTCGGCCACGACTGCGCTCAACCATAGTGCCCGTCGGTCACGACTGCGCTCAACCATAGCGCCCATCGGTCACGACTGCGCTCAACCATAGCGCCCGTCGGCCGCGACTGCGCTCAACCATAGCGCCCATCGGCCACGACTGCGCTCAACATACAGGACCTGTCGGCCACGACTCAGTGCTAAGCACACTACAGCGCTTGTCGGCCACGACTGCGCTCAACCATAGCGCCCATCGGCCACGACTGCGCTCAACCATAGCGCCCCTCGGCCACGGCTGCGCTCGACCATAGCGCCCATCGGCCACGACTGCGCTCAACCATAGCGTCCATCGGCCACGACTGCGCTCAACCATAGCGCCCGTCGGCCACGACTGCGCTCAACCATAGCGCCCGTCGGCCACGACTGCGCTCAACCATAGCGCCCATCGGCCACGACTGTGCTCAACACATAGCGCCCATCGGCCACGACTGCGCTCAACCATAGCGCCCATCGGCCACGACTGCGCTCAACCGTAGCGCCCATCGGCCACGACTGCGCTCAACCATAGCGCCCGTCGGCCACGACTGCGCTCAACTATGGCGCCAATCGGCCACGACTGCGCTCAACCATAGCGCCCATCAGCCACGACTGCGCTCAACCATAGCGCTCGTCGGCCACGACTGCGCTCAACCATAGCGCCCATCGGCCACGACTGCGCTCAACCATAGCGCCCGTCGGCCGCGACTGCGCTCAACCATAGCGCCCATCGGCCACGACTGCGCTCAACCATAGCGCCCGTCGGCCGCGACTGCGCTCAACACATAGCATCCATCGGCCACGACTCAGTGCTCAACCATAGCGCCCATTGGCCACGACTGCGCTCAACACATAGCGCCCATCGGCCATGACTCAGTGCTCAACACACTACAGCGCTTGTCTGCCACGACTCGGCGCTCAACAACGACAAATACATCACGACATGTCCGCACGTTTTTGTGCGCCATGACGCTGTCCGCACTCGCTCATCGGCACCTAAACCGGGCACTATCACAATGCCCGCCGACCAACCTTGTACCAACAACATCATCACCAACTCCCACAGTGGGGGTCCGCTGTATCAGGTTCAACCTGCAACAGCAGCGTCAACAACGACAAAGACATCACGACATGTCCGCACATATCCGTGTGCCATGACGCTGTCTGCACTCACTCATCAGCACCTCAACCGGGCACCATCACAATGCCTGCCGACCAACCTCCATCTGTCATCAATTGGTCTGGATGACCGGTTCGCTACCAGCACGTCTGACTTCATGATCCTCTCGTGACCCTCACAACTTTCGGGACACTGGGGAGGGGGTCCTGTAGGGAATTCCTGAGGTTGATCACTCAGGGGAAATTCCTAGCATAAGTCAGACAGGGAAATCCTGCAAGGGACTCCATCAATCATCATGAATCTAGAATCTTCTACTCATGAGTCTAGAATCTTCTACCCATCAATCTAGTATATAAAGACCAGGAAGGCAACCTGCAAGTTAGTTGCCAGTTGACAGTCATCATGTGAACATCACGCTTCATTGGGACAGTCAGATGTCTCGATTCAGATTCATGTATTCTATTCATCAGTGTAAATAAATATCTAGTCAAATTAATACAGTGCTACTTTTAGTGTCAGTGACAATCTAACCTCGCACCTCATCACATACTTCCACAATTTATTCAATTATTAATTGCACATAAATGCGCGGTGACAAGTTTCCTAGAACTATACCTATCCCACCGCTTCTCCAACCCTCTGACCGAATAACTACAACCCTATTTCATCCCCCTAAAAAACACTTTTACTAAGCCAATTCCATTCCCTACTTGTCCCATCAATAGTCCTATTATCATTATTATTATCATTATTATTATTTTTTTTTTTTGATAACATCGAAACTTGATACAGAATCATTGTTCCGCAATTAAGGCCATGGATAAAAATTAGGATCGTTTGGACGGGGCACCACAAGGGCGATCTTACCACCCCATTTTGATTAGATGAAAGTCTTTCAGCTCCCGCACGTCCGGAACACATTATGACTGTTTCTGTGATATGTATCCGGACACAAAACACGGCGCTAAATGACCTCGCTGTCGATGCGCCTTAAACCCTAATATTCATTCATTCATTCACAAAACACACGAATGTTGATATCTTCCACTTTGGAGTGAGTCTCTTGAGAAACGATCACTTTTTTCCATTAACAGCAGATGTGAAGTTCATCATTATACAAAATGTACAAAGAAAAAATGAGTGACGGGCCTATAATGTTATCATTAGACCTGTCACTCTACTAATCGAAGGTCGTGGCCATTTAGTACTTCATCCAAGCATTAGCTTCGAAGACTGTGGGAAACAACGAAAAACCAAGTCAGGATATTGTAGAATAATGAACATGAATAAAATAGATCCACGCATAATTAATTAATTGGAATATAATGATTCGAGATTATAATAACACAACAGAACAAGATTTGAGAACGTTCATAGTGAAGTGAATGAAAAAATTGAACAAAATTGGCTCAAAATGTCGGCGCTGAACCATAACATCAATTCATTCATTATAGGCCTAGCTGAGAATCGAAAAAGTTGTAGCCCAAATAAAAAATACATAAGAAAATATATGTGTGTCATTGGGAGAGGGGTCAACTGAAGTAGTAGTAGTAGTAGTAGTTGAGAGGATCAATTGCCATTTTAAGAAATCATTCATCCGGTCAACATCTTATTTAATTTCCTATTCTTACCTTGGTGTTATTTATATTCGCGTTTGTTCTTTTGTTTCACCAACTCACCTTTATTACCATTCCATTACATTTTTTTTTCTCAAATACATTTTTTTATATTACTCTTGATACTCAATTTATGTACTACGGAGATTTTTTAAAAAATAATGTCTCTATTATATTTTTTTCATATTTAATTCTCTTATTTTTTAAGAATAATGCATTGTTTTTATAAATTTTGTTATACTGTGTCCGTGTGGCAACCGTTTTGGCGGCACTGTTTTTTTGTAATAAACGTATCTCTCTTTTATTTTTAGCAAAGATTCACTATATTTCATACAATTGTAGTTGACATGAAATACAGTAAAATTTATAAAATAGTTATGAATACTAGATTAACATTGGCACAAATCACATACACCTCTCAACATTCTAAAGAATATACCAGTATCTTACTATCTCTCTCTTATTAGGAACTAGTTTACCTTCTTTGATTAATCTCCAACCACCTCAATACGTCTGGCTTATTTGCATCTCTCATTTGTTTAGATATTCTATTGTAAAATTATTCTCATACCTTTGGTAGAGATTCAATTCTCTTCTAATGCGATTAAATTATAAAGATGGTTCCAAATATAGGAAGGGACTCTTTCGAATGTGATAAAGACATGCTAGATGTGAAATCCCATTTTCTTTCCAGTAACTCACAAAAGTCTTGATACTCCAGTCAAACTAAGTTTTAGCCTCAAACAAATTGTAACAGAAAATTTTATCGTTGAATTTTGATTGCCTCAAACTTTCCAACTGAATTCAAAAAAGTTTGCTCAAATCGGAGTCGCCATTTTGTTTTTAATCGAATTTTCATGAAAATCTTATTTATTTTTTATTGGCCGTTGTTGGTAAACCACATTCGTACATTTTATTGTAAAATCACGAAAAAAATGTTTTACATGACACCAAAATAATTGAGAATAATCGGACATAAATTGCTATGATTTTGTGATTAAATTTAAATTAATGCCAAATTTCATTAATCAGATCTATTGAACAGAGTTCAGGAGTTGAAAATGTAAACTCAACGAAATCTCATTCAGATAATTATACGTAACTGCTACATGTAAAGTTTGCTCAAATTGAGGCGGCCATTTGTTTTTTGAATACATTTTTGGGAAATAATCAATTTGATTTAAATAGTCGGCCATTATCGATGAATTGTCATTTTTTTTGGAACATCATGAACAATAAATTCGTTATATAATGGAAATACGTAATTGGGATGATTTTACTACACATTGAATGAATTTTGAATTTAATTTGGATGAATATATTTTTGTGAAATAGGCTGTGGGGAGCAAGCGGTGAGTGATTAAATCTCAATTGAACGGTGAAGTCATCTTGTAATTATATGAAACGACTGGCGAAGAGTTTGCCGAAATCAATGGTTAATTGAAAAATTTGCATATATAGTCAATATGTGGAAAAAACACTTTTTACCTGTTTTATTCCTCGATTTTCACAGGAGAGACACATCTGTATAACAACAGAGAAAATTAAAACTTTGATTATTCAATATCAATAATCCAACGTATTTATAAACTCATTTGGTATCTTGCGATTTGGTCTAGAAATGTTTCAATTTTGAAATCTTAAGCACGCACTTGGAAATGGTCGAGCATCAAGCCCAAGCTTGAGCAATCAAGCAATTGTACATCCGTTTGCAGGACGTTTGTGGGAGAAGCGTTAATCAAAGCGTAAATCAATCAACCATGCATTGAGTGGGCCGAATGAGACTCAAATTGCCTCAGCAGCTAATGAGAATGCAGGATTGCAGTGAAAGAATCACGGAAATGGCGTCTATTTGGCAATAGTAGGCTTATAAGCGTCACAGAATATGTTTTACATGAAAAAAAAACACAGTTGATATCCTGATATCTAATATCCACGTGGCAATTATGTGCAATCACATGGTACAAACGAAAAATCCTCATGTGAGAGAAAACGTAAGATATGTCTGTCATTTGAAGAACAAAACTAAGAGTTGGAGCAAAGCAAAGCACTGAGCTATGATTTATTCATTTGTGTTGAGCTTACCGACGCAATGTAATGATAACTTAAATCTATTGGCTTCGAATGTATGCATAATGAGATGATGATATGGAGGTCTCTCAGGCAATGAGAAGGATAGTGAGAAGCAAGCGGTTGTGTCCTAGACTAGAGGGAATTACCACGGGAAAACCCATGTAAAGATAGACGGTGGCGGGGATCGAACCAGGTCCGCTATATCATTTTCCTACCGGATCGCATGAGAGAGCGCGTTAGCAACTGAGCTGCATGTGCCGGTAGCACACACTCACACTGTGTCAAAGCAAAGCATCCACTGCTCCAGTGTTTCTCCTACAAAGGTCGATTTAGATTGTTAGGGAAGTACAAGCTTAATTGCTCAAGTTTGGGCTTGATGCTCGACCATTTCCAAGTGCGTGCTTGAGATTTCAAAATTGAAACATTTCTAGACCAAATCGCAAGATACCAAATGAGTTTATAAATACATTGGATTATTGATATTGAATAATCAAAGTTATAATTTTCTCTGTTGTTATACAGATGTGTCTCTCCTGTGAAAATCGAGGAATAAAACAGGTAAAAAATGTTTTTTCCACATATTGACTATATATGCAAATTTTTTAATTAACCATTGATTTCGGCAAACTCTTCGCCAGTCGTTTCATATAATTACAAGATTACTTTACCGTTCAATTGAGATTTAATCACTCACCGCTTGCTCCCCACAGCCTATTTCACAAAAATATATTCATCCAAATTAAATTCAAAATTCATTCAATGTGTAGTAAAATCATCCCAATTACGTATTTCCATTATATAACGAATTTATTGTTAATGATGTTCCAAAAAAATTGACAATTCATCGATAATGGCCGACTATTTAAATCAAATTGATTATTTCCCAAAAATGTATTCAAAAAACAAATGGCCACCTCAATTTAATCAAACTTTACATGTAGCAGTTACGTATAATTATCTGAATGAGATTTCGTTGAGTTTACATTTTTAACTCCTGAACTCTGTTCACTAGATCCGATTAATGAAATTTGGCATTAATTTAAATTTAATCACAAAATCATAGCAATTTATGTCCGATTATTCTCATTTATTTTGGTGTCATGTGAAACATTTTTGTCGTGATTTTACAATGAAATGTAGGAATGTGGTTTACCAACAACGGCCAATAAAAAATAAATAAGATTTTCATGAAAATTCGATTAAAAACAAAATGGCGACTCCGATTTGAGCAAACTTTTTTGAATTCAGTTGGAAAGTTCAATGCAATCAAAATTCAACGATAAAATTTTCTGTTACAATTTGTTTGAGGTTACGCCCCTTTTTGGCTTAGATTTACTGGAGTATGAGAAAATTTTGTTGAATCTTTGACTATTGATATAGATCTAACTGGCCTGGTAATGCCACGCCCATTTCGAGTAGTCAATTGATATTCAAAGTTCGAATTCAAAGTGTCACTGCGCCTTCTTTAAATATATCGACCAGTGAATGATTTGAATAAAGAAGACTGTGGTCACCACTTTCTGGATCGTCTCACCAATCACCATAGCCTTCTAAATCGATGATTTCACTCCATTGTCGATCCCGATTCCAGTGCCTTCTTTCTTGTGTTGTGAAATAAAAGTTCTATGAATTTGACAATATAGTTAAAAGTTTTATCATTAGTTTTGAATAAATTTATAGTATTTTTCACAATGCTCTGCAACACTAGCAGGAATGAAAACAAGAAGACACCTATCCAAAACATCATTCGAAATGAGTATGTACATTTTAGTAATAGCCTGTATAAGATTATCTTCTATAGGCATATACTTGTATGAAAGAAGTGTGGCGGTATGGTCTATACTAACGTAAAAGTACTAACGTAAATATACGTGAAAATACGTACGTACACGTACCTACGTAAGAATAAGCAAACGTAAAAAGACCCGTGATTACAAGATTTTGCAAGAGCCTTGAAGATCGCAGTTTTTTCTAGAATAACTCTTTTGAAATATCCAATTGTTTGTCTTGTGATCAAAATTGCAGAAGTTCAATGGCTGGTGTTTGGGTGAAATCAACAGGTTTGCATTGGCCCATGAGTTTCTTATTCACATTTATAAACTCTTTCATTTTTCCACTGCTTCAAAACCAAACTTCGTGAATTGTATTAGTTAATCAGAACCTGGATTTAAAATGCATATAAGTTAGGGAACTTGCCACCGCGCATTTACGTGAAATTGCAAGAGTTTAAATGATAATAAAAAAAGTTACCCATTGTTCATGACAGTATAGGCCTACTTATGTGTAAAAATTCCTAGTTTATAGAACAGAGCTTCCAGCATTTTCAAATGTGGGCCTCCTCAAAAACTTATGTGATATTCTCATGGAAGTTTGTTACCTTCAACATTTATTGCTGTGGAAAGATGTATAAGTCATATGTCAAAATACCCTGGCTAGACAGTGCCATTTTGTTTGTTCTGTTTGGGCCTACCCCGAACATTTTAGGAGACCCTGGCTTTTTTTGTCAGTGAATATGTTTCTGAGTAGGGCCTATACAATTCAGGAATATTCCGATTGTGGTTATTCAAACACGAATATTCTTATTTCTTATTAATTTATATTGGATTTAACGACGCACTCTACTGATGACTACGATCTATTGGCGTCGGTGAATTATTATGAGATCAGATGATGACATGGTGATATGATGGGTTATTTTATCTTGTGTTTTTGGTTAGTGGGAAAGAGTCGGTCGTGGCCTGTTGTTAAGAGACCATTTCAGTATTGACCTGAACGACAGAGGGAAACCAGGGAAAAAAACCCTGTCAGGATGGTCGACCATGGCGAGAATCGAACGCCGGTCTCTTATTTATTTATATTGGGTTTAACACTGATGACTACGATCTATTGGCGTCAGTGAATGATATATGAGATGATGGGATGATGAGATGAAAGGTAATTTCATCAGGTGTTTTTGAATGGTGGGAAGGAGTCGGTCGTGGCCTGTTGTTAAGAGACCATCCCAGTATTGACCTGAACGACAGAGGGAAACCACGAAAGACCCCTGTCAGGATGGTTGACCATGGCGGGAATCGAACCCTGGTCTCTTGAATGACGGTTCAGTGTATTACTATATACTCTAAATTAATGTGTTCAACAGGTTCCGTGGAATTCTACCAACGACAACCGCCAAGTTTCCCACTTGTACCAGGACGTTTCCTTGCGTCGTTCGTGTACGATCGTGTCCTGATATTGGCAACGATATCGTGGCAGCCAACTGCACTAGCGTTCTTGGCCCAGTCAAAGCTTGTGGTCTTTTCAAACACGTGAGATACATTTATTTTATTTCAACCCACTGGGGAAGAAAAAAGTACCGGTATTGAAGAATTAAAAGGGGTAGTTTTAGCCGTATACAATGTTAAATTGTTCATTTTTCTGTAGAAACCATCAGAGCTAGAATTTTTTCTTCACAGTGATCAATGAATCTGTTATGATGATTTGTGGAGCTCGACATGGATCTAAGATAAAATTTTATTCACTTTCAATTTTTTTATTGACATATTTTTTTAACATTTTTCAATTGATTCTATTCAATTAATCTATCAGAAGATATTTCATGGATAGATTTCATCTGCTACATGATTTGAGGTAGAAGTATGTGCAATGCAAACACAAAATTTGATGTGGACAGTTTTTAAAGTTATTATCTAAAGTTTGGAACATCAAGTTCTGAGATATTCGGCTTCAAACAGAAGAGTTATGTTGGTTTTACAACTTGCATGGTTTACAGCAGTAATTTCACAGACTCAGAAATGAATGAAGTAGAAACAGAAGTGTAGACAGTACTGCCAATTTATACATAGTATATTCCTCTATATGAAGAAAAAAAGGATCTCATAATGGCATGAAAATTTGTGTATTTTTTGAAGAATTGAAATAGAAACACCCCCAAAATTGGTGTTATGACAGCATAACTGAAAAATATTCATTCTCAGTTATTCATTGAGAAAATCGAAAAATGATTATAATATATTGAGTAACAGGGATGAATGAAGAACAATTCTCAAAACTGAAAATTCTACCCTTTCAAAAAAGACATTGGGAAGAAAGAGATAAATTTTAACTCAAAAAAATATTGGACCCAGAATAAAAGTCAAGAGAATAGTAAGAAAATAGAAATGAATCAATTAATAAATAAATGGGCCTCAATAGATAGAAATATGAAAAATCAAATATACACTGAACTTTGAGCTGTCAACTTCTTGATTGGTTTAACAAATTTCACAATCCATCAAGCTGTAGAATTTCACCTTTAGGCCCAAGATTCCAATATTCCTCGAAAACTTGGTCAACTTTCGCCCCCCTAGTTGACACATGTCATTTTACCTGCTAATCAGTCGTTAAGAGGCCGCAGGCGCTCTACACGGGCTCGTTGCTAGTTTAACATGCATCGTGTGCTAGGCGCCACCCATAGACTAGCCCGCCGAACTCAGATTCACATGAGCGCCGTTAATTCCCCAGCTCACACTCCTGATATATTGCACATTCTATGTTTTTTTTCGGTATTAGAAAATATGTAGGGGGCCTATCTAGGTTTTCGTAAATTAGAAATTTTTCCATTTTCCATTCGAAGAATTTGAAAAATCACAAATTTTTGGTTTGAAATTCTGTATTCACGGTGACCTTCGTTTTTCAATTACTAACAGAATGCAAAAACACTCATATTGTTATCACAAAAATTACGGCCGTGAGATATTGCGGCGTGAAATACGAGCGCCTGCGCGTGGCCTCTTGAGGCTATTCATCCATCTAGAAATGAGAATTTCTACTTCTGACAAATAACTAGATTCTGAGTCAACCAATGCATGACCATTGAAGGGAAGTGATATTAGAATCGAAATAAGAAAATCGAAATATTTCTTCATGTTTTTTCCCGCAAGTCGGCAAAATAACAAAAAACGCTCGCTAAATACGCGTCAATGCTACAAAAATGATTGTAGAAATTCGAAACTTGTTCACACTATTGAGCATGTTATCAGATGATTCTAATTTCCATGAGTCTTAATTGCCGTTCTATCGATACAGATTTAATTAGAATCGCATAAAATTTTGTAAAAACTTTCAGACAACTAAATCGTTGATGATAATCGAACGGTGAGACTTATGAAAATTATAATCATCTGATGACATGCCCAATAGTGTGAAAAATAACTTTGGCAAGTTTCAAAACTCTACAATCATTTTTGTAACATTGACGTATTTTGAGAGCGTTTTTTGTTATTTTGCCGGCACGCGGGAAAAAACAGAAAGAATATAATTCTTTTTTTATCATTTCAATATCAATTTCCTTCAAAGGTCATGCATTAGTTAACTCAGAATCCAGTTATTTGTCAGAAGTAGAAATTCTCATTTTTAGATGGATGAATAGCCTTAATCTAATGGACTCTTCACCAAACTGTTAGCTCGGTCAGCTGAGGCACCGCTTCAGAAACTGAAGTCACCGTTGGGGGTGGGTTCGAGTCCCGCATATGGCATGAGTTTTTATAAATATCCTTCCACTTATCATCACATCATAGTCTCATTATCATCTGTTCTTACGTACTCCCATATAACCTGGCTGTCGGTGGGGTCATTAAGAATCCATAGGAGTTGATTTAGCAAAATATCAGTTTTCTGATGCTTACTTTTGAACGGTATGAGACATCGGAATTTTAATAAGCAAGAAACACAGATGATTATAACAGCTTCAAGATGATATAAGTTATAAGTATCCAAGTCATGTCGCATAACTGTCGAACGTATACAGCTAAAAAAAAACATTTTTCAGCTGTCGACGCTTAACAGTTATGCGAGTAATGCGACATAACTTGAATAGTTTCAACTTATTTCATATATTGAAGCTATTAAAATCAGCTGTGTTCTGGCATATTAGAATTTCGATATCTCATACCGTTCAAAAGTCATCACCAAAAAACTGATATTTCGTTAAATCGACTCCCAACAATAGGCCTGATCATCATCATCACCAAACTATTGAAAAACCGGGCCTCAGTGGCATCCCTTATTTCTCTATCCAGACGGCTTGTGGTGATAACGTCAACAGGAAGAAGCCTCTTCCTTACGCCAATCCCTGGCTGAACTTCCTACGATGTCTGCGCAAGAAGTACCCCCACAGGAACGCCACCAAGCTAGCGCAGCTGGGCAGCAAGCTGTGGCGCTGCATGGACTTGAACGCTAGGTGCATGTACATCCAGCTGGCGGAGCAGAGACAGGCCTACAATAGAGAACATTGTGGTACGGTCCTATTACAACCTTGGACCCTTATTCTCGAGATCATGAGATTATGAGATGAGATTAGTGAAATGAGATGAAATTATTATCTCATTCCACTTCTTTATCTCAGTTTTCACCGTTTTGCTATTCCCGAGATGAAAAATCGTGAAATATGAAATGAAATTGTTTTTATTATATGAGAGATACCCTTTAGGAGGCCAACAGATTATAGCCAATAGCGGCCCGTGGAAATGTAAACAAATATAATGCACTGGCTTTCCCAGTTGATTATCCTAGTGGCAGTGATACAAAGCCATCTCGAGTGCTATGCACAGTATTTTACAACTCACTTTGACATTTCACCAACCAAATGGGTGGTGAGATTTTCAAGTGAAATGATGATTGCCAAGAAATGTGAAATTAGTGTTTCGAGAATACCAATCAGCCATTTTCAGTGAGATTAGCAGAATTCCACCTTAATAATCTCATCTCATAATCTCATAATCTCGAGAATAAGGGTCCTGGTCCAGTTAAGCTAGCAGAGTTTCCAGTTCCGATTTGTTCTAGTCATCCGACACGATTTTCCCAACTGACCAATCACAAGCTAGTATTCACCTAAACAACATGGCGGCTCACAATACCGTTTTGGTACCGATTTGGTGTCGTGATTATTGACTCAACTCCAACTTTCATCGGCCAAAACTACGATTTTACCGGAAGTTATACTGCGATTGCGATTCATATGCTTCCGGTTGTTGGGATTCGTATCGAACGATCGAAAACAAATATGAATCGAATCACGAGAATATCGATCATCGAACATCATACGTCAACATTCCGTAGTCAGCTGTCAGCACACGTTTTCTAAGTATTGATTATTCCATCTCAATTCTTAAACTACCGCAATACCATTCCAAGTGGAGTTCTCAACATTCAAATCAAAGCAACAATCTCTTCGGGTTTCATTTTTAATGTCACCATTGCGCGACTCGAAAAAGTGTGCCAAATAGTAATCTGACAGCTCAATTCCTCACATTCGAACAAGCATGTTAGTTGAAGGTGATGAGTGGCTGTGGCTATGACGTCACGAAAACGGTACGGCACAGTCAAGTGGAAACAGGTATAACAAAAATCGTACCGATATCGTTTCGGACGACAAGAAAAAATCGGAACTGGAAACCCAGTTTGGGCCTTATTCTTAGAGTTGGTGAAAACAAATAGAATAGAATAGAATAATTTAGTATTTTTTCTGATCAAATACATGATATGAGACAGTCAGTACAACAGTTATTATACAGAACAAGGAAATTAAATAGCAGACACAATCACATTTTGCAATAAAATAATAATAGACAATAATAATAATTACAACATATTTTTTCGACAGTTACAGTTTAAAACTCCACTGCATCGTGATTGAAATAGGCCTATCCGTCCACTGAATGAGAACAATGGTGAACAAGAAATTATTCAATCTTGTGCTTGGATTTGTAATCATCACTCTGTTTGATCAAAGTGGGAAATTTATTCAAATGTTTTACTCCACACTGGAGAGGTCCATCAGTGTAAAGCAAGATGCATTGAGGGTTGCGTTGGTTTGCTGGTTGGAGATGCATTGAGGGTTGCGTTGGTTTGGCGGCTGGAGATGGTGTCTTCACTAATTCGAAAACACGTTCCATTTCCTGAGTACTTTTCATAGAAATATTGATCGCTACGCTCTATCTAGTGTTCTTTTTTAGAAACGGCTGATGGGCTGGCAAACTTGATGACAACATGTTATTAACTGAGCTGACGATAACGTAGAGTTAGTACCTTTTATCACCACTCATCTACGCACGGTCAATATAGTTCTTCAAATGTGGCCCGTGAATTGGTACATCTTTTCGACATGAGAGGGATAGGAAGTGAAGACACCATCTCCAACCGGCAAAATAACGCAACCCTCAATACATCTCGGTGTGAACTTTCATATAAGCATCAATATTACCATTACATTTCATAATAGTATGGGTAACCATTGTGATTGATATCCCACTCCGACATGTAGTTAAACCACAGTATTTTCAGCATTATTCAGTAGCGTCACTTGGATAGCCGTGCTTGCAGTAAGAATGTGAATGCATCGGGGCCGTCGTTAGGGGGTCTCAGGGGGGCGCGCGCCCCCCCAATAACTTATCCTCCTTTAAAAATATAGAGTATGTTGACCTACGAATAAAAAAACAATGGGATATGATGACCTATCAATATGAATTGTATCAGTATATACTCAACTACTTTACACTCACCTTTTTTCTTTTCGATAATGATTAAATCATTAGATTCTGAAACTGCTCGTGAATCGCAAAAATCACTTGAAAAATAACTTTATTTCAAAAAAATCACCACTGGGAATTTTGCTGGGAGAAATCGCAAAAATAGCTTCGAAAATGTAGTGTTTCAATCATTGGACTCCAAAACCACTTGTGAATATCAAAAATCACCTGAAAAAATGATATGGGTTATTTCAAAAAATCCCTGGGCTTTGCTGGGAGAAATCGCACAAGTATTACTTCGAAAATGTCCATGATGATGCAATTATAAGACTTCAAAACCACTCGTGAATCGCGAAAATCTCTTAAAAATGTCCATATTTTCAAAATGGCCCCCTTTTCGCGCGTGGCATGTGTCCAGCTGGGTGGCCATTTTATTCATGTAGCTTGTGCGCCCCCCAATACACAAATCCAAACGACGTCCCTGGAATGCATGTCAAGTCGCTTCTGGTGTTCGTGCATCGAACCACATGTAGTTGCGCGCGCATCTGAATTACTTCTGGCAGCTGATGGTGGATTGTGAAGGCTCTACGTGATTGGAGATACAACGTGATACGAAGCATAGATGCCGCTGCCACAAAAGCGCTGTCGTAGACTTGGCAATCTTGAGGTAGCAATGTCATTATTGTCGTGCCTCCTAGTTGCAGTCATCCCTGTAAAATAACGTTTTCATTGTAGGCCTACGAGATTTTTGGTGTACAACATTTTCCCTGTATGATATTTTCGGTGTACGGTATTTTCTCTCTATGCCTACGATATTTTCGGTTTATCAGAGGCTGACCATATTTATGTTACTGATGGGAGATGGAAGTATAGACAGCTTGGTTCTTGAATCAAAATTCCATGCTTTGTATGGAATGTAATGGGCCTACAATTTATTTTGTGTCAGCGATAGTAACTGAATTCGAATAGCTTAATAATGAGATTAAATACACCTTCACAGATCACATTTTGTATATTTATTTTCAGAACGTTATTCTTTTGCTCAGTGATGCAATTATTGTAAAAACGAATTGTCTCACACTTTTCTCTTAAACACGCATTACACGATCAACATTCACCCGTCAACATGTTGACTCAAGATATTTACAGCTAGTAGATAACCCGTATTTCTGATCTTGCCCATACACGACGGCAATATGTTGATGGCTGCCTTCAACATATTGCCGAGAATTGAACATGCTCTATTATATCTCATCCTTCAACATATTGACAGGTAATGTTGATCGTGTATAACGTGTTTTAGTCTACTTCTGATCAAAATTATGAATCATTAGGCCTACATGACAGGCGCATGTGCAAGTGGTGGTGAAAGTTGCCTGAAACTATGAAGTGTTTTAGTCTGAGAAAACGAGTGGAGATGTTAGATTAGGCCTATTATGTATGTAATATGTATGTATGTATGTAAATTTTATTTTTTTAAGTATTACTCTTTTACTCGTTTACAATATATTTATTTTAAAGTATCCAATTGCTGCTCACTCTTTTTCATTTCATTTCTTCTCAGCTCCTTCCATTAGTTTCTTAAAATCATTCACCGATTTAGGCCACTCCTGATTCAGTTTATCTCCCAGTTTGTTCCTTTCTGGGATGGTGGCCCCAAGAAAAGAGAATTTACCCACGTCCGTACTGTAATTTTGTAATGCCAATTTGAATTTATGTCCAACTCTTCCTCAAAATGAAGACGACTTGACCCATGAAGACTATTACAGGTCCGTGGATTCAATACAATTCCTGTATCCACGAGAGAAGAAAGTTGTATACTTTTTTCTTCATCTTATTGTCATCACTTTTGTACATACAAAATAAATACACTGAACAGTCAAATAAAATCTACGAAGTCTCTAAGGTAGACTTGACTGTGGGAGACAAAAAATAATATTTCAATCTGTATATTATTCAGTTTTAGATTTCATATTATATTGGTTCACGTATGGCGATTGTGAAAATATAAACCTAATTGATGAATTGAGTGGCAAGTGAATATGAATGAAACAAAGACTGACTGAATAATCGTTATTACTCCGGTAATCACATAATGCGCAGCTTCACGCATTTTTTGTATGCTGCTTACAGGTCAGGAAAAGAAACCAATCAAATTGAAATTTGACCTCATCCAAAAATCGTGATACTTTGCAAATACCATACAGACAGCTGCATCCTCTAGCTTGACAGTTCATTGGCAAACAGCTTTGATACACATTGTTCTGACAGCTGTAACTTGGAATGAACGCTAGCCCTGTGACGCGTGTACCGATACGTGTACACGCTCATGTTTTTTTGTTTGTTTCGGTATTTTAAATAAAGTTTTTACACAAAGATTCAGTATTTCCGATGTAACGGTGACATTAGGGTTTGATACGTTTACATACGACCTTTGTGGCTAAATGAATATTAATATATTTCTCATCTTTTGATTAGTCCGCAGTCCATGTAGGAAGCCGTGTCGAGTGATGTCTTCTTGCTGCCCACCACCCAGGTGTTGCCCGAAACCCAGATGTTGCCCACAACCGAAGTGTAGCCCACAACCGAAGTGTTGCCCACAACCGAAGTGTTGCCCGAAACCGAAGTGTTGCCCGAAACCGAAATGTTGCCCGAAACCGAAATGTTGCCCGAAGCCCAAGTGCTACCCAAAGCCTAGATGCTGCCCAAAACCCGAGTGTTGCCCGAAACCCAAATGCTGCCCGAAACCCAAATGCTGCCCGAAACCCAAATGCTGCCCGAAACCCAAATGTTGCCCGAAGCCCGATTGTTGCCCGGAGCCACGACCACGATGTTGCCCGAAACCGACGTGCTGTAAACCGACGTGTAAGAAACCGTGCCCGAGTCCGTATTGTCGGAGGAAGAAAACAATCGCTCAGCGGCTGCGTGCTCTATTCAAATAATGTTGATAAAGAGATGGAGAATTAAGATGTGAATTGTTAAATTAAATAAAATAGTGATGTTTGTTATTGTGATTGGTTTCATGATTAGAAACAATACGAGAACTCATGAAAGTAAAGGTCCAAGTTTATAAATGTTCATTCAGAAAGTAGGGGTGAGAGTCAGGTATCAATGATCAGATTCACAAAGTGTGAATTGATCGATGATTAGCGTATCAACTTGTTCTATGAAATGAATGATTCTACTAGAAAAATTGTAATTGAATGAATATTAAAAATTGTAATTGAATGAATATTAAAATGACAATATTTGTTTTTCATTGCTTTGTAACTACATATGTTATGAACATTCACAGCAAAAATGTTGTTGATTGTATGTATATTTCTCTCAAAGAAGTACATTGAGTAAATATATGTTTTTTATCATTTTGATTATTCAAAGTTCATAAGTCAACAATGACCCGAATTTCTGTAACATCTTTTTTTCAAATAATCCACATATATTGTTCTCAAAGCATGTGAAATTTCAACAATCAGAAAGATCATTCGTGTTCATGAGAAATAATTCAACTGGCAATGGTAAAAAGCCGTGGAAACATGCCAACACCCCATTAAGTCGAATCAATAAAGAAATGAATTGAATGGTGAGAGAGTGATGTAATTATTCCATTATTCATCTTTACTCTAAATAATGTTGATTGATAACATTGAACAATACGTACTTGATTCTTATCACATAACAATTCGTGATGCTAGCGATGCGTTAACGACGTGATTGCGTTTGCTCAATTACAGTTCCACACAACGCTCATAGTACTCGATCACTTATTTTCTCCACCCGAGGCAGATCGATTGTTTGTGAGTGAAATATCGGTAAGTTGTCAATCAGCTCAATGCCTCATTCACAATCTCATCAGATAACTGAGGAAAATATATCGAGGGGCTTGACCTGATTGAGGGAAGCAAATTAGAAACAATTGTAACAAGGTATAACCTTCGAAGAAAGAGGTTCACGAGTATCAATTTTGATTCGATAAATGTAATCCATGTTCATAATCATATTCAAATGGCCCCACGTTGGGCTCCGATATAACTCTACTTCTTCACTCTGATTGTTATTAGAAATAATAAACTGAAATAATGACAATGCCAAATCGATTGATGTTTTTCTCGCATCACTTGTTTCTTCAATATTTCTTGATGATTTTCACACAGTTAACGTATTTATCCATACCTTGTATAATTAGATGAACGTAGCGAAGTCTCCATTCCACTCTTATACAGCTTTGTCCGTGTGTTTTTTGTTTGTTTGTTTGTAAGCACTGCACAGGTCACATGGGTGGACTGATCAACATGAAAACTTTTTTATACGGGCCAACTTTTCAACTTAGAACTGTATAGTTTTTGGAATGAATCGGTCGGAATGATTTTGAGAAATATCATGACAAAGTTTTTTACAACCCCATAAGATTAGGCTGGGTAAGAAAATTTGAAAAAATGAAACCTCTCCGAAAAAAAATCTCTCAGAGTGTTCAAACATGAATGATACACATAATCACCATTTCATAAGCAATTCGAACCAGCCGTTTCGAAGAAAAAAATTAAAATAACTGTTTTTAGCATGTTCACCACACTGTGGAAACACACTTATACGTTTGATTCAAAAGGGACTGAAAAAACACATTCGTCGCGTAGAATCGCTGAATTTCTAAGTAAATCGAAAATTATTGCACTTGGATTATGCATTTTTTTACAATATTCGACTACGTAGTAATGAAACTTGTCCACATAGCCTGTATATTTTCAAATCAACGAAATAAAGAAAAAAACTCTATAGGCCTTGGAATGGCGTGGACTTTTATACCATTTTTTGCGCGTTAATAGAATCGCTGGTATTCCACGTAAATAAGGAATTTAAGCGCTCCCAAGTTTTAATTGGTTATAATCTACCGCGCTACGATGATAACTTTTGTCCACGTAGCCTAAATATTTTATAATTAAATAAAAACCGAAAAAAGTTGAGTATACCCCATTTTTGGTCAAGGAGGTTAAAATAGTAACCTCTTTGGATTTGACCCTCTGATAACCATGGTAACATTTTATAAACAACGGGTGTGTTCATATTATCTTCTGGGCCCAAATTCACAAAAGGTCATAACTTTGATTTGGCTCAAAGTTACGAACTTCTTTCGAGATAATACCATATTTTGTCTTAATCCAAACTAATGAAGAAATATTTTATCGTCCCTCCAATCCCTAGCAAGTTTCTGAGATCCACATAGTTCATTAGTTCTGGAGATAAGTACCGAAGAAATTGTCTCACCTTTGAGACTACGCCTAGGCCTAGTCCAGACTGGTAGGCCTAGGCCCTAGTAAGTGATCACCTCTTGACTTTGAATATCAATCTACAATGATTTCATGGCTGAATTTGAGAAAACATGTGAATTCTAGCCACCAAAACACGGCAAGGTTATTTCTAAATACCGCGCAATTTGATTTACGTATTTTATCATTCCGGTTCTACATCTAATCTCACTTTGACTTGTTCTCGACTAGGCCTAGCGTATGTCACTGTTCGCCAGTCACCTTGTGTGTCTAGCCCTTTGGTCTAGCCTAATCTGTCAAACAGTTGTGTTGTGTCGTTGACATTACCACTAATAACTACCACTAACTAGGCTACTACTATACCTAGCTGAAATATAACTTATGATAACTAATATAACCAGTTAAACATTACCACTAGGCCTAATTATATATACATAATTATATTGGGCATATATAACTGGGCCTAGGCTATATCCTAGTAACCATATTAAAATGTGCAACGCTGGGCGTTTCCTAATTCTGGATGAGGCTAGGCCATTGTGTTTCAGGAGAGGCTTATCATTGTTAGCTGGTAGAGTATTCAAACATAGGCTGGATCAATTAAATGTGTCGGATGACAATCTGATCAAACGGTACAGGTTTCCCAAGACATACCGTCTTGGAACTGTGCAACATTTTGGAAGGCGATTTGACCAGACCGACAGCAAGGTCCCATGCCTTGCTTATTGCAACGCAAGTTCTTACTGCGTTGCGATTCTACGCATCTGGAACGTTCCAGTTTGTCATGGGCAATGTAACAGGCATAAGACAAGCCAGTTGCTAGCGAGTTTTGTGTGTCATTAGCAATGCATTGGTTGAACTCTCCCCCCAATTCATATCCTTTCCTCTTGAAAATGAGGCATACGTGGCCAGAGTAAAGGCAAGTACGTTGCTGAGGTTATTAGTTGCTAGTACACAAAACTGTCATACACAGACTAGGATCAGATGTCAGAGTCAAGTTGAGCTAACCTAAACCGAAAATCTTGAACACCGCAAGAACGATATCTTCATGCATGATGGCTAGTCTATTATTTTGGGGAGAAGGGGGTAGGCCCGATCTCACACTATTCAAATGCAATATCGTAGCCTTCCTATTCAGTCATCATCTGGAATGATGCTTACGGTGTACTGGATTTTCCGTGTGGGCCTACGTTTTTCTCGATGCACCATATTTTCGGTGTATCAGTTATGCAACCCAAGGGCGGTAGTGCCGTACATGTACAGGCCTATGGTGGACCATCCTGACAGAGTTTTTTTTGGATATCCTCTGTCATAAGGTCAATAATGGGATGGTTCTTTAACAACAGGCTACGACCGACTCCTTCCCACTTTCCCAAAAACACTAAATAACCTTTCATCTCATCATCTCATGTCATTCACAGACGCCAATAGATCCCAGTCATCAGTAAATTAGTGCGTCGTTAAACCAATATAAATTGAATAGAATACAGGCACATGTACAGATTTATACTGGGACGCGTGGCCGAGTGTTGACACACTGAACCGTCATTCGGGAGACTGGGGTTCGATTCCCGTCATGGTCGACCATCCTGACAGGGGTTTTTCGTGGTTTTCCTCTGTCGTTCAGGTCAGTAGGCCACTGGGATCGTTCCTTAACAACAGGCCACGATCGACTCCTTCCCAACATCCAAAACACCTAATAAAATAACCTTTCATCTCCTCATCCCATCATCTCATTCATCATCCACTGACGCCGATAGATCGTAGTCATCAGTATAGTGCGTCGTTAAAACCCAATATAAAATAATATGTACAGATTTTTAATGTATTATGTGATTTGTATGACTTATGCCTATATAGGTAAACCACTTCATATTGCAGAATTCCACAACCTTTCCGAGTTCCCCAACATAATAGGGGCCGTTGATGGATCATTAATCAACGTGAAAGCTCCGTCTGCAGATGAACCTTCTTTCGTCGATAGATACCAGAACCACAGTATTAATTGCCAGTTCGTGTGTAGGCTACTGCCGACCAGCGAATAGTCAATTTGGTTGCCCGTTGGCCAGAGAGTACACACAACCAATTAATTTAGGCTACTTTCACAACCAGTTTAGTCACATGATGAGACAAATATATTTTCGTGTGTAGATCGCTCTTCTTACAACAAACACATAGTTCATTATGTTGATTATTCCCAGTTATTAGTGATTGAGTTGCAAGTGAGTCATGACAAAATTAAATGATACATTCAACCATACTGATTGATTGATTATTGCTTGTTGAATGCCCCACCAACAGATTATTCTTGTCGATTTTTCAATTCCATTGAACTAAGACTTCATTTCACTTGACGAACAAAATCGGGCTTCATTTTTATGTTCTCTTTTGTACGTGGGAACGTGGCATACAGATAAGAGTGTGTGCAACCAATCAAAACTGTTCCAAACGTTGGTGTCATGACAGAATTAAAGTCTGGGTGTCAAAAAGTTGATTGTTTTTTCAATCATTAAAATGGGGTGGAGAGATCGCTCTTGTGGTGCCCCGTCTAAACGATGCTACTGTCATCCATAACCTTGAGAACAATACTTCTGTATCAAGTTTAGATGATGACATAACAGGTTGGGATTAATTATTCAGCAAAATCGGTTCGACGGTTTTCTCGGGAGGAACTGGGAAAATTTGGTAGAATCCCTATAAGAATAACAAGTATAAAAAAGAATGTTATCGTTTTTCATTTCATTGATCGAAATTGGAATTCCTATAATAGAAATTGATATTATTGTAATTGATTTTGTTATTGATTAGAATTGATTTATTCTATTACACATTTCTACCAACTTCTACCGTTCGGAGAAATTCGAATCGGTCGCTTATAAGAGAATGGAGCATTCTCTAGGCCTAGGAAAGTTATCGAGTATTGAGTTAAAATTTCGTGAATACAAATTGATTGTAGTGAAATATTGCTGGCCCCATACATATAACTTTTCATCAAAACAAACAATGTTTGTCACATGGACACACTTTGACATCAGCAACATATGAGAAAAAACAATTTTATGACAATGATAATATTTTTGTGAAGTGAAATAATGGTATTCATATGGATGATTATAGTAATCACAGATAGTTACATAGTAGATATTTCGCACACTATGAACAAATCATCTATAACAAGATGAGAATATAGGCCTATTCAACAAATCAAGCTTAAAAATCTCTAGAAAATCAAAAATCGAAGAAATCAACTGAAAAGCTCTTTTAACGTAAAAGCTTGTCGAACGTCTTGTCGATTACAATTATTTTGTGAGCCATTTTCAATTATTCTTCTTCATTTCACGCCATGTGATTGAGTTGAATATGGGGATTTTTCTGGTCGCAGTAGATTCTATCATATTTTTTTTTTATCATCCATTCAACATAATCCGTGGATTTTTCAATCCGAATAATTTGTGTGATTCCGATGATTTCGTTTTGTTCTGATGTTTTTTCAAAATCTGCTTGATTTCTCCATTTTTAGCTTGTTCACCACACTGTGGAAACACACTTATAATATGTTTGATTCCAAAGGGACCGAAAAAACCTATTCGTCGCGTAAAATCGCTGAATTTCTACGTAAATTGAAAATTATTGAGCTCGGATTATGCAAATTTTTACAATCTTTGACTACGTGCTAATAAAACTTGTCCACATAGCCTGTATATTTTCTAATTACCGAATTAAAGGAGAACTGCTTTGGCCACGCCCGTCTTTTTGTCGTGGCGTAGGTTATTTCTTGCGCGTTGATAGAATCGCTGGTTTTCCACGTAAATTAAAAATTATTATAACTTATCACAACTTACCGGTAGGTAATGTGATGGTAATGAGGTATGGGCTTGCAGTAATGGAGTTTCAATCTACGGAGTGTAGGCCTTTATTCGTACGGTCAACTGTATGATTAAGTGAAAATAAATAATACGGTCAGTGATATCATGACCGCGATGTTTTGGTCCATGACTATAAATGGCCAAAATAACGCTCTCTCAGCGTGACTTCTGTAGCTCATGGTTTGGCACAGCTGACTCTCATGCCAGGGAACTGTGATCGAATACCGCCTGTGACTGATTTTTTCATTTTTTTGGAATTGGTTACTCTAGAGTTTATATATGGAGGAACATGGTCAATTGGGTTCTTCACGCAAAGCTCCAGACAGAGTGCGCTAGCAGCGGACTGCCATAGTTTTGTAACTGTCTGCTTATGAGCCATGTTATCGAGTGATTTATGTATGGTTGACTACGTTCGTGAAGTTGTCACACGTGTACGGTCACATATCAGAATATGGAGATAATATTTTACGATTGGTTAGTGCTACGTTAGTGCCCGTTAGTGCTGTAATTTTTTTTGTAAGTGCAGCTTTAGTTTCGCCGTTATGACGAATTCAATTTTCAGAACCAGTTCCTCACATATCTCCGAAATTCCAACGGTATACGTCAGTGCCGTAAACATTTTTGTTGGTGCCGCTTTGGTTTCGCCGTTGAAGCGCGAGGTCCATGTGAGGGACCAACTTCACGCCAGCCCCTCACATATCTCCGATCTTGGAAATTTCAACGGCATTCATAAGTGCTCGTTTGTGCCGTAAATTTTTCCGTTAGTGCCGCTTTAGTTTCACCGTCAAGACGAATTCAATTTTCAGAACCAGCGCCTCACATATCTCCGATCTTGACAATTCTGATGGTATACGTTAGTGCCGTGAGAGATTCGTTAGTACCGCTTCGGTTTAACCGCTACGACGCGTTGTCAATGTGAGGGGCCAATTTCACGCCAGCCCATAGCATGGACTACTCCTTATGGCATCGAAACCAGAGCGGCACTAACGAAAAATGTTTACGGCAAAAACGGGCACTAACACAACACCAATGAATGCCGTTGGAATTTTCAAGATCGAAGATATGAGAGGGGCTGGCGTGAAGTTGGCCCCTCACATTGACAACGCGTCGTGAAGGTGAAACCGGAGCGGTACTGAAGATTTTCTCACGGCACTAACGTTGCATCAACGTATACCGTTGGAATTTTCAAGATCAGAGATATGAGGGGCTGGTTCTGAAAATTGAATTTGTCGTGACGGCGAAACTTAAGCGGCACTAACCGTAAATTTTACGGCACTAACGTAGCACTATTGGATGCCGTTGAAATTTCCAAGATCGGAGATATGTAAACCAAGATGTAAATTTGTACACAACACAATAACAATTTACTGTAACAGCTGAAAAGTCAACCGTGCAGGTCTATGGCGCACTAGCGCCACGAGTGAGAACATTGTGCAGTGAAGAACGCCATTATGTGGACAAAGCCTTGTTGCGGACGGTAAGTGAGGTTATTGGGTTGGGTTTAATCCTCACAAATACCGCCGGCAGGCGGAGCTGAGCTTACATATCATGTTCATTCATTGGTTACTGGTGTCTGGTGCACTCTAGCAGTGAAAATGACAACTAGACTATCCTCCCGACCGAATCCTACGTCACTTACACAAACAGCCAATGACAACGCTGACTGTACAATCTATCTACGTGTATTGATATGGCTGACTGTACGATTATCCACAGCCTTCAATCTATTCCTCTATGGTAGGCCCTACTTATTATCATTACTCTTTGGTGAGAGGTAGGCCTGAAGAATAGGGTAATGTTTTATAGTTTCTCTAGATTTTGTACTTTTCAATGGCGGTCATGATTAGGTGGGGAAAGGTTTGTGTCGAATGCTCAAACCATCATCTAGGTCTAAGGCCTATCACAACCTAACATGACCCTAACATCTTAATCAGTCGATATATTGGCCCGGTATTTACCTTTGGGCCATGACTTCAAGACAAGCGGCAGTGAAACTACTTTTATACTGTTCATAACAAACCTCCAAACACCAACCTAGCCTTTCCAGGCCCATTATTGGTTGGATACAATAGAATAGGGCCTAGCTTAGCTTTGAGTGTGTAGTGTTAGGTTAGGTTATAACACATCAAATTTAATGTCTATGGCCCATTTGACAATACTGATATAAATTGTGTTACTTTTACGGTAGGCCTATTCGATAATGATGAGACCCTCTTTGGAGGTCCCTTGAATTCGTTCAAATCATGAACAAGGTTCCGCGCAAGGTTTATTGGCAATCTGAACATTGCACGAAATCTTGCACCTCTCAACTCGAATGCATCCCGATGTGTTTGTCTAGCCACTCTTTCATTTACATGCCTATACTCCTCCGCAATTGCACCCATGACATAATACCAGAGTCATGAGAGACAGTAGGCCTGAACGATACAAAATTTGTGTGAATGTTTGGTTAGGTTTCCACAGTTGATGCAAAAAATACATGTATGCCAAGCCCTATATCTGTCGTTCAAGTGTGTTCCGATGAAATGATTCAAATAAATTTGAAGAACAGTTCAATCAAATATATTTCTGAATACTGTCACATTTTCAGCTTGTTGTGAGACCGACAACACATTTTAACCATCAAAAAACTCAAGCCCGCAGGTGAACTATACCTCCAAACCGTATGAAATATGCATCGGGCATCTAGCTAGATTCCAAGTTGGCCAAAACAAAACAAAAAAAGCTAAGAAGAAGAAGATGCCTTAAAGATGATTTTAAGGGGTGAATTAACTTATATAGGGTGAATAATGATGCACAATCAATCAATTATCCACCCCCGGATAATTTTGAAGGCAATAATATCTCCTGGCAGAATATATTTTTTTCTATTATGATGGTTTGCATTACAGCACCCGATCTGGTGCTGGAACCAGACCCCCATTCGAGGCGTTATTTAAATTTCTGCAACAAAATGACCCATACAGGGTGGTTATTCTATCGATAACCTTTTTCTTCTCCACCCATAACTTTTTTTGTATAACGCTCGCTTGGGTGAGATTCATCCCCTAACGGATTCGCGTTTTCCGCTAAACGGACCCCTATTGGAGGGGTTGTTGGAATTTCTGCCACATAATGACTCATATTGGGGGGAGGGGATCAACCCTATTTTGTTTTCCACTCCTGAATTTTCCGTATGACGTTCGTTTAGGAGAAATGCATCCCTTAACAGGTTGATATTTTCACAATTATTCTGGGTGCTGGAATCAGACTCCTTGAGGGGTTGTTTGAATTTCTGCAACAAAATGACCCATACAGAGTGGTTAGTTGCTCGGTGAAATTTTATTTTCCACCCCTAACTTTTTTTGTGTGACGCTCGTTTGGGTGAGATTCATCCCCTAACGGATTCGCGTTTTTCGATTACCGGACCCCTATTGGACGGGTTGTTGGAATTTCTGCAACATAATGACTCATATGGAGTGGTTGGTGATACAACCCCATTCTGTTTTCCACCTCAAACTTTTTTTTGTATGACGCTCGTTTAGGAGAAATTCATCCCTTAGCAGGTTGAAATTTTCACAATTCTGGGTGCTGGAATCAGACCCCTATTTGAGGATTCGTTTGAATTTCTGTGACAAAATGGCCCATATGGAATGGTCAGTTGATCGATAAAATTTTGTTTTTCCCCCTTAACCTTTTTGTTATGACGCTCGTTTGGGTGAGAATCATCCCCTAACGGATTCGCGTTTTTTGATTACCTGACCCATATTGAAGGGGTTGTTGGAATTTCCGCAACATGATAACTCATATGGGGTGGTTGGTGGAACAACTCCATTTTGTTTCCCACCCCAAACGTTTTTGTATGACGCTCGTTTAGGAGAAATTCATCCCTTAGCAGGTTGAAATTTTCACAATTCTGGGTGCTGGAATCAGACCCCTATTTGAGGATTTATTTGAATTTCTGTGACAAAATGGCCCATATGGAATGGTCAGTTGATCGATAACATTTTGTTTTTCCCCCTTAACCTTTTTGTTATGACGCTCGTTTGGGTGAGAATCATCCCCTAACGGATTCGCGTTTTTCGATTACCAGACCCATATTGGAGGGGTTGTTTGAATTTCTGCAACCAAACGATTCATATTTAATGGTTTTTGGAACAACTTCATTTTTTTTCCACCCCCAACGATTTTTTGTATGACGCTCTTTTCGGTGAGTTTCAATCCCTAACGGATTCACTTTTTCCGCTAACCGGACCCCAATTGAAGAAGTTCGTATAAATGCAACATAATGACTCATATGGGGGGGATTTTGTGGACCAACCCCATTCTGTTTTTCATCTCTAACCTTTTTTCTTGTGTGACGCTCGTGTAGGAAAAACGTATCCCTCAACAGGTTGATATTTTCACAATTCTGGGTGCTGGAACAAGACCCCTATTTGAGGCTCTGTTTCTAATTCTGCTTCGAAATGACTCATAGATAGGCCTATAGGGTGGTTAGTTGATCGATACAATTTTGTTTTCCACCCCTCCTTTTTTTTTGAATGACGCTCGTTTCGGTGAGATTCATCCCCCAACGGATTCGCGTTTTTCGATTAACGGACCTCTATCGGAGGGGTTAGTTGAATTTCTGCAACAAAATGACTTATCTATGATGGTTGGTGGACCGACCCCTTTTGATTTCCATCCTCAATTCTTCTGTTCGATGCTCGTTTAAGAGAAATACATTCCCTAATAGGTTGATGTATCATTTTCGCCAATTGACGTTTTTCGGATTTTTTTTCCCACATTCGTGGAATATGACTTCCGATTTCACGTGCTGAAACACTGGCCCAATCGGGGGACCGTTGTGGAAATGGCGAGCATCGAACTTTCGGAAAAAGTTGTTTTGCTTTCAATTTCCAGGTCCAAGTTGGTATTGCATATCCTACCCTGACCTGAATGACCAGTTCGCAACTCAGAATCATCTTTTTCCCTATCGATCTCCTCGACCCGATGGCGGTCATTAGGGTCGTTTTTCGCGTCAACGGACACTGCAACAACCGCAACGCCGCCACCCGTTTTCAACTAGGCCGAAAAACCCGTGAAAAAAAAACATTTCGACAATTAATTTTTTTTCGCAATTGTTTTTCGACAATCCTAGATCAGGACATCTGATTTCACGTGCTGAAAAACTGGTTCAATCGGAAAACCGATGTGATAATGACGAGCATTTATTTCACTTTCGGAAAAAATTGTTTTGTTCTCGATATATCCCGGTCCAGGTTTGTATCACATATTATCCTACCCCGACCTGAATGACCAGTTCGGAACCCAGAATTTGCTTTCTCCTTATTGATCTCCTCGACATGATGGCGGCCTTTTGGGTCGGTTTTCGCGTCAATGGCCCGACGGCACCGGCCGACGTCAAATGGGCTTACAAACCCGTGAAAAAAACATTCTCGTCAATTGATATTTTTTCGAATTTTTTCTCTTGACATTCGTAGATTAGGACATCCGATTCCACGTGCTGAAATATTGGCCTAATCAGGCGAAAATGTGGAAATGGCGAGCATTTAACTTTCGTACAAAATTTGTGCTGACATTTCTGACACGCGTGGTAAATGAACCATTCGAGATATCAATGAAAATTCTACGAATAGATGATGAAATGACTTCCCCCCCCTCCGCCCCCACCCAAAATAGGGGTTTTCCACCCTTCAATTTTCGAGTTTCTCTTACACCCTCTTGGTAAAAATTCGAAAAAATTAGGGGTATTTTCACAGACTTCTGGCGGTCGAACGGGATTCTTCAGAGTTATGCCGTGCCCATATTCGTGTTAATTTGATTGTGCCCAATCCAGAAATGAGCACGTCGAAGAGATCCAAACAGAACTCTGGAAGATATAGGCGAAAAACGTGCACCATGTCGTAGTGCCATGAGACCAATGTTGAATCACAAAATGACTGATTTTTTTATAAGTCAATTAACATTGGCTTCATGAGGCTTACGACATGATTCCCGTTTTTCGCCTATATCTTCTAGACGTTCGTTTGGATCTCTTCGAGGTGATCATTTCTGTAATAAGCACAGTCCAATTACGCCGAATCTGGACACGGCATTATCATAAAGAATGTATTTCGTCCGCCAGAGCCCCAGAGGTTCATCCTTATAGATTGCTCACTTTCATGGATTCATAAGAAACAGGCAATATTAATATAAAATTTACATTATATTTTCCATTCTTCAAAATATATTACAGCTAAAACAGGTCTGTGATGTATCAATGTGTAATGACTCTACGTTTACATTATCATTGAGTTTATAACTACTAAAAACTCAATGACATCATGGTAGTGACCACTCTTGTCGGGGGAATCTGTTCTTAATGTGTTCTTACAAATTATATAATAATGAATGACATCATGAATGATTTGAATTCAATAAATCCAAATAGTATCTAAATAATAAAATTGCAACATATTGTATAATTTTGTATATCGTGTGGCTTAAGTTGAATCGTTGCATCACTGACACGCTCATATGAATGGACTTTAGGCCATTTGTTCATGTTTTGAGAATAACATGCATGTTGACTATCAACACATTGTGTGGTACACAAAACTGAGACCACTATACATACAAATATTGCTTTTGTACTTCTTTTTAGGTTTCTGTAAACAATAGGCCTGCAAGATTGTGATACGGAGCTTTATTTCACTGGGAGCAATATATATATATATATATATATATATATATATATATATATATATATATATATATATGAATATATATATATATATATATATATATATATATATATATATATATATATATATATATATGAATATATATATATATATATATATATATATATATATATATATATATAAATATATATATATATATATATATATATATATATATATATATATATATATATATATATATATTTATATATATATATATATATATATATATATATATATATTGGATGTTTCTTGCCAACAGAAGCATTTAAACCACCATACTTGGTTTAGAGGTAGCACATCTGCTTCTGGTTCCAGGGCAACAGGTTCAAATCCTGCGTAAGGTATGGGTTTTTTAAATGTCCCTCTATCTATCATCATCGTCCAAGGGTGAGCTCGCTCACCCTTTTTATCTCCCGCTCATCTGTACCCTCCATCACCTAGTTGTTGGTGGGGTCGTTGAGCAACATAGAAAGATAAGCATTCAATAAAAGTATTATATTATTACGCCTATAAGTAAAATATCGAAGGTGGGTCTACTCTACTCTGTTGATGAGAAAAGTTAATTCAGGATTTCATGTCAATAGAAGAAATCATGTAACGGTTTTTTGTAAATAGAAGCAATGTATTTAAGATTTCTGTCAAAAAAAACAATCGATTTGGGAATTTATTTCTACAGAAGAATCCATTCAAGGTTTTCTGTCAATAGAAGCAATCCATTTAAGGTTCAATTTTCTATATGAGGGCGTCCAAGGGTGAGCGAGCTCACCCTTGTTTACTTAGTATTGAGTGAGAAGGCTCAGCTTTTGAATTTACGTTGTAGGCCTATTGAATTACTTTATCTGTTAACAAATTGAGATTTCGATGAAAAAAATGGTAAGTGGTACAAACAATTCATAATAGATGTGAGAATTCATTTCAAAGTAGTCCTACGAGAAATTATGAATTTTAATCATCAGAAAACACATTTGTTTGATATCTTGGAACTATACAAAAAAGCCCTATGAGCATACCTTGTTTGTTTTCTACCGTGAACTAACCCCAAAAAATCGAATCGATAATAATAACGGCCCAAGATGAATTGTAGTTCAAACTGCCCTGAAATGAAGAGAAATTAGGAAGAAGCTGGAAGGGCAAAAAATGGACAACTCTGAAATGGCGCTCCCACACGTAGTTTGTATTATCTCGGACACGGTACCGGCACAAAACGAAATTTCTACGGCACCTTTCAGCACAAAACGAGCACATTTCAATAACGGTGAAAAAAGTCATTAGTCTGTATGTGGGGGGGCTGGTGTTAAGTTGGCCCCCCCACACGTAGTTTGTAATATCTTGGAAATGGTATGAGCACAAAACGAAATTCCAACGGCACATTTCAGCACAAAACGAGCACATTTCAATAACGGTGAAAAAGTCATCAGTCTGTATGTGGGGGGCTGGTGTCAAGTTGGATCCCCACATTTAGTTTGTAATTCCTCGGAAACGGAACGAGCACAAAACGAAATGTTGACGGCACATTTCAGCACAAAACGAGCACATTTTCATAACAGCTGAAAAATCCATCATTCCGTATGTGGGGAGGGGGCTGGTGTTAAGTTGGCCCCCCCACACGTAGTTTTAAATATCTTGAAAACGGTACAGGCACAAAACGAAATTTCAGTGACACATTTCAGCACAAAATGAGCACATTTGGATAACATCTGAAGAAGTAATGTGTTTGTATGTGGGGGGCTGGTACCAAGTTACCCATCCCCCAGACGTAGTTTGTAATATCTCGGAAACAGTACCAGCACAAAACGAAATGTTGGCGGCACATTTCAGCACAAAACGTGCACATTTCTATGTCAGCAAAAAAATTCATAGAGTTTTTTTTCGAGTTTTTGATTTTGGTTTGTTTGAATTTCTGCACAAAATTAACCATACAGGGTAGTTAGTGAATCGATACAATTTTGTGTTCCACTCCTAACTTTTATCGTATGACGCTCGTTTGGGTGAAATTCATCACCTAACGGATTCGCGTTTTTCGATTACCTGACCCATATTGAACGGGTTGTTGGAATTTCCGCAACATGATAACGATATGGGGTGGTTGGTGGGACAACTCCATTTTGTTTTCCACCCCGAACTTTTTTTGTATGACGCTCGTTTAGGAGAAATTCATCCCTTAGCAGGTTGATATTTTCCCAATTCTGGGAGCTGGGATCAGACCCCTATTTGAGGGTTTGTTTGAATTTCTTTGACAAAATGGCCCATATGGAATGGTCAGTTGATCGATAACATTTTGTTTTTCACCCCTAACTTTTTTTGTATGACGCTCGTTTGGATGAGAATCATCCCCCACCTCATTCGCGGTTTTTGATCACCGGAACCATATTGGAGGGGTTGTTTGAATTTCTGCAACCAAACGACTCAAATGGGGTAGTTTTTGGAACAACCCCGTTTTCCACCCTCAACCTTTTTTTGTATGACGCTCGTTTCGGTGAGATTAATCCCCTAACGGATTCACGTTATTCGCTAACCGGACCCTATTGGAGGGGTTGTTCGATTTCCTGCAACATAATGACTCATATGGGGGGATTTGGTGAACCTTCCCCATTTTGTTTTCCATCTTGAACCTTTTTCATGTGACGCTCGTGTGTGAGAAACGTATCTCTTAACAGGTTGATATTTTCACAAATCTGGGTGCTGGAACAAGACTTCTATTCAATGCTTCAATTCTAATTCTGCTTCGAAATGACTCATAGGCCTATAGGGTGGTTAGTTGATCGATACAATTTTGTTTTCCACCTCTACCTTTTGTTGTATGACGCTCGTTTCGGTGAGATTCATCCCCCAACGGATTCGCGTTTTTCGATTACCGGACCTATATTGGAGGGGTTAGTTGAATTTCTGCAACAAAATGACTCATTTAGGATGGTTGGTGGACCAACCCTATTCCGATTTCCATTCTCAATCTTCCTGTTTGATGCTCGTTCAAGAGAAAAACATTCCCTAATAGGTTGATGTTTCATTTTCATCAATTGATGCTTTTCGGATTTGCTCCCACATTGGTGGAATAGGTCTTCCGATTTCACGTGCTGAGAAACTGGCTCAATCGGGGGACCGATGTTGGAATGGCGAGCATCAAACT
Source organism: Brachyptera risi (assembly GCA_964007535.1). Classification (NCBI taxonomy): domain Eukaryota; kingdom Metazoa; phylum Arthropoda; class Insecta; order Plecoptera; family Taeniopterygidae; genus Brachyptera; species Brachyptera risi. Next base: position 852,696 of record OZ023335.1, on the reverse strand, counting down.
TCCGGAAAAAAATTGTTTGGCTTTCATTTTCCAGGTTCAGGTTGGTATTGCATATCCTACCCTGACCTGAATGACCAGTTCGATACTCGGAATTATCTTTCTCCCTATCGATCTCCTCGACCCGATGGCGGTCATTTCGGGCTTTTTCCGCGTCAACGGACACTGCAACAACCGCAACGCCGCCGCCAGACGTCAACTAGGCCGAAAAACCCGTGAAAAAAAAACATTTCGTCAATTAATTTTTTTGCTCATTTTTTTCGACATTCCTAGATTGGGACATCTGATTTCACGTGCTGGAAAACTGGTTCAATCGGAAAACCGATGTGGAAATGACGAGCATTCATTTCACTTCCGGAAAAAATTGTTTTGTTCTTGATATATCCCGGTCCAGGTTTGTATCACATATTATCCTACCCCGACCTGAATGACCAGTTCGAAACCCAGAATTTGCTTTCTCCTCATCGATTTCCTCGACATGATGGCGGCAATTTTGGGTCGGTTTTCACGTCAACGACCACTGCAGCGACCGAGAAGGTACCGGCCGACGTTCAATGGCCGTGATAAAAACATTCTAGTCAATTGATATTTTTTCGGATTTTTTCTCTTGACATTCGCAGATTATGACATCCGATTCAACGTGCTGGAATATTGGCCAAATCATGCAAAAATGTGGAATGGCGAGCATTTAACTTTCGGACGAAATTTGTGCTGACATTTCTGACACGCGTAGTGAATGAACCATTTGAGATATCGCTGGAAATTCAACGAATAGATGCTGAATGTACCCTCTTTCCCCTCATTCCTCCCCACCAAAAAAAGGGATTTTCCAGCCTTCAATTTTCGAGTTTCTCTTATACCCTCTTGGTGAAAATTCGGTAAAATTAGGGGTATATTCACAGCCTTCTGGCGGTCGAACGGGATTCCTCAAAGTTATGCCGTGACCATATTCGTGTTGATTGGATTGTGCCTGATCCAGAAATGAGCACATCGAAGAGATCAAACTAAATTCTGGAACGTATAGGCAAAAAACGTGAACCATGTCGTAGTGCCATGAGACCAATGTTAAATCACAATGACTGATTTTTTTACAAGTCAATTAACATTGGCTTCATGAGGCTTACGACATGGTTCCCGTTTTTCTCCTATATCTTCTAGACAATCGTTTGGATCTCTTCGAGGTGATCATTTCTTTAATCAGCACAGTCCAATGACGCCGAATCTGGACACGGCCTTATCATAAAAAAGTATCTCGTCTGCCAGAGCCCCAGAGGTTCATCCTCATAGATTGTTAACTTTTATGGATCTATAAGAAACGGGCAATAATAATATAAAATTTACATCATATTTCCAATCCTTCAGAATATATTACAGCTAAAATACGTCCGTGATGTATCAATGTGTATTGACTCTACGTTCACATTATCATTGAGTTTATAACTACTTAAGACTCAATGACATTATGGTAGTAACCACTCTTGTCAGGGAAACTGTTCCTAATGTGTTCTTACAAATTATATAATAATGAATAACATCATGAATAATTTGTATTCAATCAATCTAAATAGGATCTAAATGATAAAATTGAAACATATTTTATAATTTGGTGTTGTTTGCGCCAATCCTATTATAACGACCAACTAGGTCTTTCCCCCTTGTGTTTTGTTTCCGCATCCCTTACCCCTAGTTGTAATACGCAATATGCCTCCAGTTATTATGTCGTCATCCGTTGACCTTTAGATATCACAAACAGGCACATCATGTACCTGTCATTGCAGTTCGATCTCAGCTCACTTATTTGTCGTCTCTCGTATCGTATGGTTGGGCCTATATTACCTGCGTAAGTCGTCATTTCGGACACCCGTTCGTCAGTGTCTTTTCTCGTGTATGCAAGTTGCATAGTGTATCTCCTCGTAAAGCAGTGAAGTTTATTTAGTTAAATCAAGCCTTACTATTCCTTTTCTATCATTTATCCATCACCAATTCCCAAACCATTTCGTTAGTTTCCAAATCCAACCTCCAATACGTACGTACTTATTTCTCCCACCCAACGTCTTCACAAAGTGCGTTCTCTCAAACATCGTCGCTACGCTTCAAGACGCTACAAGACAAATACCTCAGGGGAAACACAGGTATCGTGCTATTTATTAAAAAACCCTTCCTCAATTACCCTACATACAGTCCATTCATCAAATTCACTCGTTGATATTCGTAAGAGTATCATCCCGCGCCACAAATAAATCCTATTGGAATTATAACGGCGTCAACATTTTGGTCCCTTGAGCCGGAGTCTCGCATCAGCTAGTTTTTGCCGTGGAAGTTTTAGTTTCGTGATACATGCTCCCCTTGATTTGTGTTTTCATTCCATGTGTAATTATTTTGGTGCATTCTCATCATGCACATTTTCGTACTCGCTATGTTCTCTGATCTCCTGATCATCTCAGCTTATTTTCGACGCTCGTGAATAAGTCTCGGTAGGTCTAGCGTCGTTGTAGCCGTGTCTAGCGTCGTTTTAGTCCGTCATTCCACATTGCTGTGCTATTTCTTGTATCTACCACGTCATTCTCGTTGGTTTTCGCTAGGTGACCTCGTGACAGTCACTACCCGCATTCCCTCTCGCTTGGGACGCTCGACCGTCCCGAGTTGGTTGTCCTTTGCCCTATTCTCGTGCATTTTTGCATTAACATCGATTCATTTGTCTGTTCAATTTACGCTCGGTTATTATTAAGAAAGAAATTCTTTTATTTCGGTTTTCGTCATGGATGAACAAATCCGTGCACAAAGGTTGTTCATAGTTCAGCGTGGAGAACTGTTTGCTGAAATTCAGCGAACCTATGACAAATTCAATTTGTTGAAGCTCGACGATGTAAACGCAGTGCGGGATAGGTTCGAACGTCTTGCCGTGATTCAAACCGAATTCAACGCCGTGCAGCAAAAAAAAAAAAAATGCAGCACAACGTTTCGCTGGACTCAACCATGGAGCCACTCGACGTAGTATAGGGTAATGCCAGCTTCGACGATTTGATATACGCTGCTTAATCAGCCTTCAGGAAAGCTGAATCCAAGGTTATTCCAGTGGTTAGTCAGGCCATGCCAGACCTTCACGCAAGCACGGCAATGCAAGCAGTCTCTTTGCCTAGCATCAACATTCCCAGCTTCTCTGGTGATATTGTTGAGTGGACGGAATATTATTCCTCATTCATGTCTCTAATAGACGATAATGTGTCACTGGATGCCATTCAAAAGTTTCATCACTTGAGGTCCACGCTTCAGGGAACTGCGTTAGCTGTTATTTCTGGTCTCCCAATAACTCCAGTGAATTATCCACTTGCTCTTCAAGCACTGGTAACTCGCTATCAAAACCCTCGCGTGATAGCAAGTTTGTACATTCGTCAGATTTTAGAATTTACGCCTCTAAAGTCTAATTCACACTCTGGCTTTCAAAGCTTTCTACGAGTTCATAAAAACTCAATTAATGCGCTCAAAGCGCTAGCTCTCCCCGATTTAGCGGATTATATCCTGCTTTCGTTGACAGCCAGAAATCTCGATGTTTCTACGCGTAAGGCTTTTGAAGCCAAGCATTCGTCGCAAAGTGGTCATACGTACGCTCCTTTTATCGAGTTCATTGAAGATCACTCTCGGACATTAGAACTGTGTGGCCTCGACGTGTCAACTTCAAGCCAGCATCAGGCTGGTACCTCATCGCCTGTCAAACGGGTCAATTCATTGCTTGCATCTCACTCGAAGATGACGTCACCTCACTCTGGTCAACAGCAGAAGTCATGTCCGTTATGCTCGCAAAGCCACACCCTTTACAACTGTGACATGTTTCTCAATCAATCTCGTGATGAGAAATACCAAACTTTAAGGCGTCTTCACCGATGTTTCAATTGTTTAGGCGCACATTCACGTGAGCAGTGCAAGTCAAAACGGGCTTCTACAAGTTGTCAGAGCAATCAACATCACTCGATATTGCACTCCTCTCGAGTGAAACCCCTTCCGACCCCGATTGTCAGTCTCGCAACCGCCGTGGCCACCCCCGCTGCGCACGCAAACCCTCTAGTGTTAACCTGTCAATTGAATGACACCCCAGTTGTCAAGACTGTGCTATTAGGTACTGTCCGCGCATTTATCAGTGACGCGGAAGGAAACCTCCAACCCTTTCGTGCCGTCATCGATTCTGGATCTCAGATCTCGGCGGTCACTCACTCTTTAATCAAGAAGCTTGGCCTGAAATTTGAATCTAAGCAATCTGAACTGGTCGGCATCGGAAACTCGGCTGCGCGTGTCTTTGGAACGGTTAACTGCAAGATCACCTCTCGCGTCCTCCCCCACGAACCTATATGCGTTCAAGCTGTGGTGTTATCATCAATCTCGACCGAACTTCCCAACAGCGATGTTCCTATCGATGTCTACAACCAGTATCGTGGTCTAACTCTAGCCGATCATCAGTTTCACTTTCCCGGCAAGGTTGATTTTCTCATAGGCGCTGATCTCTACCCGAGCATTTTGATGAGATCAGGCGACACGCTGGTAGGACACGCTCCGTCAGCTCTCAATACCCTATTCGGCTGGGTGGTGCTTGGTCCTATTCACTCTGAGAAGCCCACCTCACCCCCTCTCACTCTTCTCGCGTGTTCGACTCCGACGTTGGACCGAACACTTCGTCTTTTTTGGGAATCCGAGGAAGTTCGACGTCCTCCCCAGCAAAGTCCTGAGGATGAATGGTGCGAAGAACATTTTGTCGCTACGCACGAACGTGACGCCACCGGACGGTATTCGGTAGCGCTTCCGTTTACATCATCCCCCCCTCCCCTCGGCGATAATCGGGACGTTGCTATGCAGAACTTTCTTGCGCTAGAACGTCGTTTGAAACGCACTCCTGACCATGCTGACGCCTATCAGCAATTCATGACTGATTATTGCCAGGCTCGACACATGCAACTCGCCACCACTTCGTCGTCGTAAGTGATACCTCACCACTGTGTGCACAAAGTTGCCAGCACCAGTACGAAGCTTCGAGTCGTTTACAATGCCTCCGCTCCCGATAAAGCGGGAGTTTCGCTCAATCAGCTCTTGTTGAGTGGTCCGAAGCTTCAACGTGACTTGTCCAATATTCTCACCGGTTTTCGCACTCATCCCGTCGCCGTCTGCGCGGACATACGTCAGATGTACCGTCAGATTTTCATCCAGCCGTCTGATCGCCATTATCAACATATATTTTGGCGCCCTACGCCTGACTCACCCGTTCAGGAGTACGAACTGAACACAGTCACGTACGGTCTTACTCCTTCCGCATTTCTGGCTCAAAGAGTTCTACTCCAACTCGTCGCCGACGAAGGAACCCAGTTTCCGCTCGCATCCCTCGCTTTAACTGCACACACGTACATCGATGACGTCGTGTTCTGGTGCTGAAACCCTCGAGCAAGCACATACCTTGCAAGAAGAACTGACAGATCTCCTCTCCTTAGGAGGTTTCGAGCTAGGAAAATGTTCTAGTAATGATCCTAACTTACTGCGCAACCTTCCGGCCGATCATCTGGAAGCCTTCCTCGTATTTTCCAACGACGACCTGGGCATCAAAATCCTCGGTCTTCTATGGGACCCTCGTGCGGACTCCTTCTCGTTTAATACTCAATCCTTTGAAGGAGCCGTCACCAAACGTTCAGTGCTATCCTACATAGCTCGAATCTTCGACCCGCTTGGCTTTCTTACGCCTTTCGTGTGCTGGATGAAGATGTTCCTCCAGCAGCTATGGCTCACTCCTCTTGCGTGGGACGACACTCTACCTCCGCATCTCTGTGACGCCTGGTTGCGTGCCGTCACCGAAGTGCACGAACTATCCCTCTTCAGGATTCCGCGCATCTTCTCCAACGGCACAGGACTCCGTCGACTGATCGGGTTTTGCGACGCCTCCGAGGAAGCCTATGCAGCTGTGTTGTACGTGCTCATCGAAGCCTCGCCAACCTCTTCGTCTTCGGTCAGCATCTTGCGTGTCCGAAGTATGGTAGCCCCTGTCAAACCATTGACAATACCCAAGTTGGAACTCTCTGCCACCGTGCTGCTCACTCGGCTGTTAAAGGATGTCTCCAACTCTGAAATCGATTTGTCCATCTCTTCGGTGCATTTATTCACGGATTCCACTTTTGTCTTAGCCTGGTTGGCCACCCCTCCGTACCGGCATAAAACATTTGTCGCCAACCGTGTAGTGGAAATCACCGAAGATTCGTCTCCCGACTCCTGGGCCCATGTACCTTCGGCTGACAACCCAGCTGATTGTGCTTCTCGTGGTTTGACACCCGCAGAATTGATGAACCACCGCCTGTGGATGTCCGGCCCCGCTTTCTTGCACGACTCATCGGCGTCGTGGCCACGCTTTTCTCCTTCACTCGTATCGGACACTGCGCTGCCGGAGGTCAAACCTGCTACGGTCAGCCTCAACGCTCACGTCCCCGTCGAAACTCTACTTGACAATCTCTGCAAGTTTTCAAGCCTACGCAAGGCCCAACGCGTTTATGGTCACGTAGTCCGTTTTGCTCGTATCACACTGGCGACGCGTTCGCGAACAGCTGTTCCAACCGGCCCGCTGTCGCCTCCGGAACTGAATGATGCCCTCGACCTGTTCATTCGCGCAACTCAACGACGTTACCACCTCACCAAGCTGCGTCAACTAGAACACCATCAGCCAGTCAAATCCAGCCTTGCAGCTCTCAAGCCTTTTCTCGACCCCTCCGGGTTTCTCAGGGTAGGCGGCCGGCTACGTCACTCGTCTCTACCCGCTGACGCTCGTCACCCTCTCCTCCTTCCAAAGGAAGCGCATCTTTCAGGCACGTCTCTGCTCGCACCCCCTGAATCGCACTTTTCTGTTGACAAGTCGATCTTGACTCGTTGGGACCGCGTTCATCATTTGCACCAAACGTTCTGGACCCGCTGGTCCCAAGAGTATTTGAACTCCCAAATGCAACGCGGGAAGTGGTTGCGCGGCTCCCACAATCTTCAAATAGGCGACGTCGTTTTCCTTTTTGAACCCCAACGCTCCCCTCTTTCATGGCCTATCGGTCGGGTAACTCATGTACATCCCGGCCCGGACGAAGTAGTCCGTGTGTTGACCTTGCGCACCCCTACCGGAGTGTACAAGAGACCAGTGAACAAACTGGTCTCTCTCCCCGTCGATTGTTAATTTGGGTGCTTTTCCCAAGTTTTCTCGTATCGTTTTCGTTATGTAAAACATTGTTTTCCATAGTAGGCGGTATGTTTGCGCCAATCCTATTATGACGACCAACTAGGTCTTTCCACCTTGTGTTTTGTTTTCGCATCCCTTACCCCTAGTTATAATACGCAATATGCCTCCAGTTATTATGTCGTCATCCGTTGACCTTTAGATACCACAAACAGGCACATCATGTCCCTGTCATTGCAGTTCGATCTCAGCTCACTTATTTGTCGTCTCTCGTGTCGTATGGTTTGGCCTATATTGCCTGCGTAAGTCGTCATTTCGGACACCCGTTCGTCAGTGTCTTTTCTCGTGTATGCAAGTTGCATAGTGTATCTCCTCGTATAGCAGTGAAGTTTATTTAGTTAAATCAAGCCTTACTATTCCTTTTCTATCATTTATCCATCACCAATTCCCAAACCATTTCGTTAGTTTCCAAATCCAACCTCCAATACGTACGTACTTCTTTCTCCCACCCAACGTCTTCACAAAGTGCATTCTCTCAAACATCGTCGCGACGCTTCAAGACGCTACAAGACAAATACCTCAGGGGAAACACAGGTATCGTGCTATTTATTATAAACCCTTCCTCAATTACCCTACATACAGTCCATTCATCAAATTCACTCGTTGATAGTCGTAAGAGTATCATCCAGCGCCACAAATAAATCCTATTGGAATTATAACAGCGCCAACAGGTGTATTGTGTGGTTCAAGTTGAATTGTTGCATCACTGACACGCTAATATGAATGAACTTCACGCCATTTGTTCATGTTTTGAGAATAACATGCATGTTGACTATCAACACATTGTGTGGTACACAAAACTGAGACCACTACACATAGTGGTCACTGCTTTGGTACTTCTTTTTGAGTTACTGTGAACAATACAAGGTTGTGATACGAGGTTTTATCTTACTAAAAGCAATATATATATATTTATTTATATATATATATATATATATATATATATATATATATATATATATATATATATATATATATATATATATATATGTATATATATATATATATATATATATATATATATATATATATAAATATATATATATATATATATATATATATATATATATATATATATATATATATATATATGATTTTTAAAACTGTTCAAAAATTGCGACCTCCCCCGGGACTTGAACCCGGATCTCCAGATTGCCGGTCTGACGCGCTACCCATTACGCCAGAGAGGAAGATCTTCTTGAACAGTTTTATTTGTTGATATCTTTCGTACAGTCACACATTTCAAGACTTGTGGATCGCACCCCAAATTGACAGGAATTTTTTAAACAGTTTTAAAAATCATTAATTATAATAACCTACTGGTGGTCAACCAGGAAGCTATTGGAATCATATATATATATATATATATATATAAATATATATATATATATATATTTATATATATATATACATATATTGCATGTTTTCTGCCAACAGAAGCATTTAAACCACCCTACTTGGTCTGGAAGTGGCACATCTGCTTCTGTTTCAGGGCCGCAGGTTCAAATCCTGCGTAAGGTATGGGTTTTTTCAATGTCCCTCCTTCTATCATCACCTCACCGATTATTCATCACCCGCTTATTTATACTCTCTATAACCTAGCTGTTATCGGAGTAGTAAAGCAACATAAGAAAAGCATATAATGAGAGTTTTAGATTATTACGCCTATGAGTAAAATATTGAAAGTACTCGACTCTGTTGATAGGAGAATCCAATTTTGGATTTTCTGTCGATAGAAAAAATAATGTGACGTTTTTTGTGAATAGACGCAATGTATTTAAGATTTCTTCCGATAGAAACAATAAATTTCAGATTTTTATTCTACAGAAGAATCTATTCAAGGATTTTCTGTCAATAGAGGCAATCAATTTAAGGTTCTCTTCCTATATGAGGGCGTCCAAGGTTAAGCTCACCCACCCTTTTTATCTCCCGCTCATCTTTACCCTCAATAACCTAGCTGTTGGTGGGGTCGTCAAGCAGCATAGAAAAATAAGCATTCAATAAAAGTATCAGATTATTACGCCTATAGGTGAAATATCAAAGGTGGGTCCACTTCACTCTGTTGATGAGAAAAGGTCATTCAGGATTTCATGTCAATAGAAGAAATCATGTAACGTTTTTTTGTAAATAGAAACAATGTATTTAATATTTCTGTCAAAAGAAACAATCAATTTGGGAATTCATTTTCACAGAAGAATCCATTTAAGGTTTTCTGTCAATAGAAGCAATCAATTTGAGGTTCACTTCTCTATATGAGGGCGTCCAAGGGTGAGCTCGCTCACCCTCGTTATGCATCAAATATATTATCGGAATGAATAAGATTTGGGTGGCCGAGATCCACTGCTTTCTAGATTCTATATCTGTCCAACAGTGAAGGATGTCTTATTTACGTCCAGGTGTGTAGAATACCAGAATCAATGAAGTTGTAAGAGTAGAACTACTCTTATGGCCGATCCACACGATGGTGTGCAAAAGACGAGATTGAACCTAGCTTTCAATCGACCTATTCAAACCGTGTGTGTGGACTGGCTCCCATTGCGGTGTCATTCAATCTTTGCGTTCAGAGCTCTCTTCTATGATCAAGCATTGAAAGTGCCGTTTGAAAGGGCCGATTAGAATCCGTAGATCGAAGCTCAGTCTTGGCAAAACTAGAATTAAATCAAATAAACCAACCTGACTTTCGACGAAAATGACATGACGTTCGGTCGGTCTTGGTAAAATCTGATCGCAAATCTTCAGTCAATAGACATGGACCTATAATAAATCTTCGGCAAAAGATAATCAATCCTTGGAACATCATCCTGTAGTTTGACAGCGCTTTCAGCATCCCTGAACACTCTTTCGCACGGGTTTAACTGATGCCTGTCTCTGACAGCAATTATTTCGTCCGCCATTTTATCTTCCGTTAACTGACTTGCGGGAGGTTCAAATCAGCTGCAAGCTCACATCGAAAGTTGCGTCGCTAGGCAAGTTTGCGCCTTCATTTATCATTGTGCATACCGTTTCAGCTAGTAATCGATTCACTTCACGATATATCCTCAAACTAACTGTTAAAGAGAATGTTTTTCGCTCATTTTGTAGAGCATTGTGTACTATGTATTTTCAGAACAGTTCACCAATTTATTGGCGGCCATTTTGTTTTTATTCACGTACTTATTGATTCTTATTACATTCTTCAATTGCCAACATAACAGAAATTTCGAAAAATGTGTCATACAAAATATATTTGTCGATGTGTTCCACGATATTATGGAGAAAATTGGATCAATTGAATGATATATGGATATTAATTACTGATTGAATCAGAATGATTGACAATGAAATTGAATGATTATTCACGGCCAACGCAATGTACGCGAAGTGATGAATCTTATGTTAATATCACTAAATAATTCCACTCCTTCGGGTACCAAAAGTTCACCAGGGGCATTCGATTCTTACTGTGAATACATTTTTAATTTTTGTTTCAAACAAAATGTTTGCATTTTTACATAAAATCATGTGTTTTCTTCAATCAGTCATGTAATTTTAGAATATGAACCATTCAAAGTAGTGGTACCACTTTGTATGTGCACTATATCAATTGAATCAACGGATAATGGTATTTGTAATCAGTATGCCTAATTTGTAATTATTTGGAATAAACATTTTCAAAAGTTGCTTATGACTATATCAACATTGGTATCGATCTGAAGCTAACGATGCGAGTAATGCAGTGGAATGACTTGAACCATCATTTTTTCCAAGTAAAACTTGTTGAAATATTCATAACAGTGTTGGCCTACAATACGTATCACAGTTTTAGCCCGAATAAAATATCAGAAATCACTGGTTGATGAGCGTAGCGAAGTCTCCATCCCACTCTTATAGGGCTTTGTCTGTGTGTGTTTTTTTTTTTTTTTTTTTTTTGTAAGCACTCCACAGGTCGCAAGGGTTGACTGATCAACATGAAACTTTTTTTTTTCACGCAAACTCATCCAACTTAGAACTGTATAGTTTTTGGGATGAATCGGTCCGACCGATTTTGAGAATCATCATCTCAAAATTTCTAAAAACCCCATAAGATTTGGCTGAGCGGAAAATGTTGGAAAATAAAATCTCTCCAAATGGGATGAAATTCTCTCTAAATGTGTATACAAGGATTTAACACATTATCACGATTTTTCAAGCAATTCTGATCAGTCGTGTAAAAAAAAAAAAAAAAAATGACTAATAATACTCATAAAATATATCATAAAAATTGTGACAGAATTAAGTTGTCGAGATTCACTGCTTTCTAGATTCAAGAGTTGACCAACAATGAAGTATATTTTATATGCGTCAAGGTGTGTAGAATACCAGAGTCAATGAAGTGGCGAAAGTAGAACTACATTAACGACTTTTATAGCTTATTCAGATATCAAGGTGTGTAGAATACCAGAGTCGATAAAGTAGCAAGGGTAGAACTCCTAAAAGGACTTTTATACCTTATTCAGATATCTCGCTCATCTTACAACGCATATTTCGCGTTTGACTAGTTTCAATGGAAACACGTAATTAAAATATTCAATTCAATTCAATTCAATAGTTTATTTGTCCGTAGAAATCACAATACATAAGTGAAATATATATTATACACTTAACAGGATGTTGGACTCGTCAGATATAATATAAAATAAAGTGACTAATGTCAGTTAGAGACATAATTAGATACAATTAAAAAAGGCCTAATGGTGATAGTTGAATTAATCAAGGCCGTTACAATGATAAAAATTAACGTAATTTAAAATTGAAATATAAAAATATCAAATAAAAGTATAAAAATAATTCGAGTCAGTTACAATAAGAATGATGAGTCAGATACAATTTTACTCGATACCAGTAGATTAGAAGACAATATTCGAGTTGAAGAACTCATCTACTGAGTACATCGCTTTTTCAAGTAAATATCTCTTAATGACTGTTTTGAAGACATTTATATTATTTGTTGTCATTATTTCCTCTGGCAGATGATTATACAGTTTTATTCCTAAATAAAATACGCTTTTCTCGTAAGCTCTTATGTTATGCGCTGGTATTACCAACTTGTTTCGATTTCTTGTTATGTGTTGATGATTATCTGCATTCATAGTGAGTTGTGACTTATGTTCAAAAATAAATAGCAATGTCTCTAGGATGAATACGCTTGGAATTGTTAGAATTTCTTCTTTCATGAATGATTGTCTGCAATGTATATTTCTGCGAGATCGGACTAGAGTTCTTATTGCATATTTTTGTAGAATAAATATCCTGTTCATTCCGCTCTCAGAGTGACCCCATATTGACACTCCGTAAGTGGCAATTGAGTGGAAGTACGCGTGATAAACTAGTTTAAGTTTATTCTTACTGACTATGTCACGGAGTTTAAAAAGAGCGTTTATAGCTGTACGTAGCCTTATGGCTACGTTATTCACGTGAGTATCCCATCTTAGATTTTCGTCGATTACTATACCCAGGAACTTTGCGTCGGTGACGGTGGTGATTATTGAGCTGGAAGAGCGATCATGAAGAGTGAGTGATTCGTTAGTTCTTTTCGACTTTATTTGTAGGACGTTCGTTTTGTCAGTATTCAAAAGCAGATTGTTTGAAGAAAACCAGTGGTAAAGCTTGCATAGGACCTCTTCCGCTTGAATCTTGAGCTCTTGTACGCTTCTACCATACACAAGAGCATTAGTGTCGTCCGCGAATGTGATCAAGGTAGTTCCCCTCATATCAGTAGACAGGTCGTTGACATAAATTAAAAATAGTAAAGGTCCTAGTATTGACCCTTGGGGTACTCCAGCGTTTATAGGTGCCCACTGTGATTTGATAACACCTTCATTATTCGTCAATTCCACTAGCTGTGAGCGCTCCGTAATATAAGAATTCATCCAGGAATTTGCAAGTCATCTTATCCCACATTTGTTGAGCTTATAAACTAGTAGAGGATGGTCAACACAGTCGAATGCCTTGGAGAGGTCACACGAAAGTCCCAAGACTAATTGTCCTCCATCGCGTGCGTTGAGGATCTCATGAATCAGGTGATTTATTGCCTCGATTGTTGACCGACCCTTGCGAAACCCAAACTGAGATTCTGAGAAGAAGTTATTGTTTGATAAAAACTCAGTAACACGGTTCAGCATTACACGTTCCAGTATTTTTGAGAACGCTGGGAGTATAGAGATGGGCCTGTAGTTCGCCACGTCGTTTCTATCTCCTTTCTTGTAAGCGGGAATAACTTTGGCTTTCTTGAACATATCAGGAAAAACACCTGTTTGCATTGATGCATTACAGATTGCTTTTATTGGTGAAAGAATAGCTTTACTCGTGCTTTTAATCAACTTCATTGATAGGCCATATATATCTTGAGTAGATTTAGGTTTGAGATTGCTCATTATTTCTATAAGTTCATGGTCACTCACCGGAGTTAAGAAAATTGATCGTGCTATCCAAGAGCTGGCCATTTCAGGGCCTGGGAGTGTACTTTCAGTGATGCTAGATGTCAGTGTCGAAGCTACCGAAACAAAGTAGTTATTGAAGTTGTCGGCTATCTTGGCTGGTTCATTCACTTCTTGGCCACCTATTATGATGCTTTCAATTGGTGTAGGTGGAGCAGTATTCCCAGTCTCCGTTTTGATGACCTTCCAAACTTCTTTAATAGTGTTGCTGGCACTGAAAATTTGTTTTTCAACGGCACACTTTTTAGCGTAACGTAAATATTTCCTATATTCATATTTGGCAATCTTGAATTCCTGGAGCAGTCTCTCATTTTTAGTCACGTTAGCTAACTGTTTCATGTTGCTTAGAGCTTGTCTTCTTAATCTAACATCTTGTGTGATCCAACTTTTATCTGCACATATATTCCTTGAATATTGAAGAGGGAAACAGTTATTGTAATAACTTAAATACAAATTTAGAAAGTCTTGAGTCATATCATTCACATCTCTGATTCGTGAAATATTCTCCCAGTCGGTAGATTCGAGCATATTTATAAATCGATCCATGTTTGTTCTACTGAATATCCTATTTTTCTTATACAATTGCTCAACCTTTTGCGGTGCTTCATATCCTAGTTTGATCTCCATAATTTGTGCTGCATGGTCTGACACATTGTAATTCTTGACTAGACGGTTGAACATATTTTCAGGTACATTTGTGAGAATATTATCTATACATGTTGATGAAGTGTTTGTTATCCTTGTTGGAGAATGTACAGCGATTATGATACAGTATTGAGCTAAGATGTCTTGCATCAGTCTTACTTCGTCAGAGTGCTTCAAAAAATCTATGTTGAAATCACCAGTTACGATTACCTTTGGATTGTTTTCACTATGAGAAAAAACTTTATCAAGTAATTTGATAAGGTAGTTGGTGAATATCCTAAAACAACCTTGTGGAGATCTATATAATGTGATTACGATCAATACTCCTATGGTCGCTATTTTAATTTCAATTGCCGAGATTTCGAAATGTTTCTCAATACTTAGCCTTATTAGATCTTCTCGATTATATACCTGAGATAGGACTAACTTCTCACTTAAAAATATGCTTACTCCACCATGAAGAAAGAGTTTTCTACAGAAAAAAGAAACATTTTTAAATTTATTGATATTGTAGAGGGGTAACTTCTCCTCTTTGAGCCAGTGTTCACTCAAACACAGGATGTCTATATTTTCATTGTTCAGCGCGCATTCCAATTCTAAGGTCTTTGTTTTCCGCAGTGATTGAATATTTTGGTGTAGGATTCGAAGAGATTGCGCTTTCTTCCCTGTAGTCCCATTGCTGCATTTTTCTTCTAATGGATGATATTGAGAAGATTCTTCCTCCATCGTTCTTGATTTGGCAGCATCTTGTGGCATGTAATGGTTGGGGGATTTCCCTTCTCCAACAATAGCCACTTTTCTAAAAAAGTAGGCTTCTCTGGGTTTTTTAGCCATGTCGAACTGGTTCTAATTTCTGCGGGTGCTTGCCCTTTGCTGACTTTGGCTTGTGCTAGCCACTTGTCAAGAAATGTGAGCGGTGATTTAACGCTCGACTTAATGGAGTTTTCCCTAGATGGCATTTCAAATTCTGGAGACATTAGGTGAACTATAGAATCTACCATTACGTATTTCCCCTTTTGGTTCAAATGTATACCATCCTGACTCAAATGTCTTGCATATATTTTTTTATCAAGGAAATTAATTCTCACGTTAGCACTGCATTTGCCTGTTTGACATTCATTGACCATTTGATGAATGATGAAGTTTGCTCTCCTTATTTTAATATTGTTGTTGTGGTCGAATTGACGTGGGATATTGCATATCAGTAATTTACATGTTTTACTGATTCGAAATATAATTTCATAGAAGAACTTGTGGGCCCTACTTGTTATGGGCTATATCTAGTCACAATTATTATGATGGATTATCATTCTTAATTTCGCTCCTATCCTCATCATCTGTGAAAACACATTTCAATATGTTCAAATTCATTGATGTAAATCACTCTTGAACTTGATAACGTTGTTATCAAATCTCAAGCTCGCCATGGTCCATTCACGTCGCTTCGTCATTGGGATCCAAACTGATTCTGGTGATGGATAATTGCTGCAATTAAGTCCTTTGCATTGCCCATATACACTTGCTTGCACAATCCATTCCATGGTTTCTGCAAATGCATCGCAGACTGGCACAATTTGTATAATGCAGATACACCTGATCAAATTGAGCAGATTATCGGGTGCTTGTTGTATGTCGGTGTAGACAGCAAATTGAGATTCTTCCTCCAATTTTCAACCGAAGTCAGATGGCTGATTGTCACGTGCCCCAATCAACACCTGTATTTGGTAGCATAGTATCAGACCGTAGATCTGAGCAGCGGACAAGGTTGGTGGTGAAGCTTCAGGTTGTATTGCCTCATCGGGAAACAGATATCTTCTCTCCAAACTTCATGAATCGAAGTTCGTTCAGAGTAGTCTCTACTTTGCCATTGTGCAGACAAACAAGTGCCTTATCCCCCCTTCAATTATGCATCGTGCTCTACTCGAATTCTGGAAACAGAACGATAATTATTAATTGAAGGGGGGATAAGGCACTTGTTTGTCTGCACAATGGCAAAGTAGAGACTACTCTGAACGAACTTCGATTCATGAAGTTTGGAGAGAAGATATCTGTTTCCCGATGAGGCAATACAACCTGAAGCTTCACCACCAACCTTGTCCGCTGCTCAGATCTACGGTCTGATACTATGCTACCAAATACAGGTGTTGATTGGGGCACGTGACAATCAGCCATCTGACTTCGGTTGAAAATTGGAGGAAGAATCTCAATTTGCTGTCTACACCGACATACAACAAGCACCCGATAATCTGCTCAATTTGATCAGGTGTATCTGCATTATACAAATTATGCCAGTCTGCGATGCATTTGCAGAAACCATGGAATGGATTGTGCAAGCAAGTGTATATGGGCAATGCAAAGGACTTAATTGCAGCAATTATCCATCACCAGAATCAGTTTGGATCCCAATGACGAAGCGACGTGAATGGACCATGGCGAGCTTGAGATTTGATAACAACGTTATCAAGTTCAAGAGTGATTTACATCAATGAATTTGAACATATTGAAATGTGTTTTCACAGATGATGAGGATAGGAGCGAAATTAAGAATGATAATCCATCATAATAATTGTGACTAGATATAGCCCATAACAAGTAGGGCCCACAAGTTCTTCTATGGAATTATATTTCAAATATTTAAATTACGTGTTTCCATTAAAACCAGTGAATTCTGGTATTTTATATGGGCTAAAACTGTGATACGTATTGTAGGCCAACACTGTTATGAATATTTCAACAAGTTTTACTTGGAAAAAATGATGGTTCAAGTCATTCCACTGCATTACTCGCATCGTTAGCTTCAGATCGATACCAATGTTGATATAGTCATAAGCAACTTTTGAAAATGTTTATTCCAAATAATTACAAATTAGGCATACTGATTACAAATACCATTATTCGTTGATTCAATTGATATAGTGCACATACAAAGTGGTACCACTACTTTGAATGGTTCATATTCTAAAATTACATGACTGATGGAAGAAAACACATGATTTTATGTAAAAATGCAAACATTTTGTTTGAAACAAAAATTAAAAATGTATTCACAGTAAGAATCGAATGCCCCTGGTGAACTTTTGGTACCCGAAGGAGTGGAATTATTTAGTGATATTAACATAAGATTCATCACTTCGCGTACATTGCGTTGGCCGTGAATAATCATTCAATTTCATTGTCAATCATTCTGATTCAATCAGTAATTAATATCCATATATCATTCAATTGATCCAATTTTCTCCATAATATCGTGGAACACATCGACAAATATATTTTGTATGAAACATTTTTCGAAATTTCCGTTATGTTGGCAAATAAAGAATGAAATTAGAATTTTTGAAAACATGAATAAAAACAAAATGGCCGCCAATGAATTGGTGAACTGTTTCGAAAATACATAGTTCACAATGCTCTACAAAATGAGTGAAAAACATTTTTTGTAACAGTCAGTTTGAGGTTACCCTATATTTTGCTCTAAAGTTATTCCATCAGAAGCAGGCAGATTGTGCATCAGGCTGTTATTTCTTAATCGCCATAGCTCGACTCGGTATCGCACTGTGTTACTGCTTCACGTCAACACAAGGAAGGAAAATTATCGAGAAAACAACATCGAGGAAACTTATCAGTGTCAACTAATTGACAAGATAATTGAGCTTTGATTGAATTTGACATACAATCCATAGGCTAGGCTTCTTCGACTTCTTATGGAGATATAACTACATTTGACCTCCCAGTCGAATACTTTTTTTTCCTTCATCGTAAGGATTAGTTCACATACGGTCGTATATCTGTAGTATCAGTGTGATTGATCGTCGAACATACTTCGGTGCACACACAAGATTGATTACAATAAGTATATTTATTCGCACATGAAACATAATGAACCGCTTGGTTCCAATGTAGAAATAAGAATGAATTCAATCCTCACAAATAACAAACAGTTGTCAGGGCCGACAACAATCGTTCGCCAGGACACAGGTCCAACAATACAAAACATTTATCACTTCCCCAAGAACTCTTCACTGAACTAGGATGGTTCGCCACAGAACTACCCTCCCAGTAATGGGAACAGAGTGAGCAGAACGATACCTGCACGGGCCAGGTGTGGAGACGTGGTGCAAGATGCACACGACGACGTGTTGGACGGAGTTTCGATGGCTCGGGTTGTTGGTTGTTGAGTTGGCTGGGTGTAACTCGGGCCTGTCGAAGTTGTGACGGCTCGGGTTGTTGGTTGTATGTGCAGATTCTATTGATGTTGCTTGTTGAGTTGACTGAGAATGATTTTGCAGAACGTCGTGCAATGCCGGACGTCTGCATTGCGTCGAACTCTTGTTTCGCGATTTGTAGGCGGACGGATGCGAGACGTCTAGGTTGGCACTTTGACGGAGGTCCTGGAATCGTTCGGATGTGATGCTGTGTTTTGTGCTTGAATGTATTGTATTGCAATGTATTGTATTTTGTCTCCATGCTTCCAATAATGTATAATATAGTGATATATGTCAGGTTTTAATATATTAATACATACACAATTAATGGTACAATTGGGCGGGGTTCACACTTGAAATGGTCATCTTTCACCCAAACCCTTTTATAAAACTAGTGAAAATAACGATAATAGGATAGTATAATGATAATATGGACAGTGATAACATTGGTTGGAATTGAAAATGAGGGAAAATTGAAATGATGTTGGTAATAATACAGATTCATAGTAGTAAGTAGAATGGGTTATGATAGTTAAGTATAGGGGAAGAGGAATTCTTGGGGGCTGTAAAAGGCATTCAAGAGGAGGAAGGATTTAAGGGATGATTTGAATGAAAGGAATATGAAAGGAAAATGTGGGAGACGACTTAATGTGACTTGGGAAAGGAAAATGTGGGAGACGACTAAATGTGACTTGGAAGGTTGTTGTAGATGATGTATCAGAGATGTTTAGGACTCTTGGTAGTGAGAGAAAGATTATGGGGGGGGGAGGGGGGGGATGAATATGTTGAGGTTGGAACGGGTGAAGTGGAAGTGAACTGATGAGTCAAGGAGGGATTGCTTGTGGTGGAGACGTACATATGTGGCTGCTTCTTGGATAAGAGTGGACGGTAGGGTCAAGGTGCGAAGGGATGTGAAGTAGTTTACAGGATTTGAGGCGTGGCAGGCCAGGTATGATTCTGACTGCTCGTTTCTGCAGGATGAAGATGCGGTTGGAAGTGGGAGAGGAGCCCCAGAATAAGAGGCCGTATGATATGATTGAATGGATATGAGCGTGGTAGACGGAGAGGAGGGTTAGAGGGTTCACAATGGATTTAAACTTACGGAGCATAAAGCACCCGCTGAGGATGCGGGAGGATGCACTATTTATGTGAATAAACCAGTTAAGGGTGTCGGTGATTTGAAGTCCAAGGAATTTGGTGGATGAGGTGGAGGATTTGCTATTGCCATTGAGGCGGATGAGTGGACTGGAGTTAGTGGGGTTGTGGTTGGAGGGGGAATTCATAAAGACTGTTCTAGTGAGGTGAAGGGAGAGGTGGTTCTGGTAACAGAACGAGGACATAGCGGATACCTGGGTATCAACAGAGTTGATTAGGGATGTCATGGAGGATCTGGGAGCAGTAAGGAGGTGACTAGTGTCGTCAGCATACACAAAGAGGGTGCCAATTTTGAGGAGGTTTGGGAGATCGTTAATATAGAGCAGGAAGAGGAGGGGGCCAAGGACCGAGCTTCGGCAAACACCATTAGGGATGGGACGTGGGCTGGAGAGGTGAGAGTATTGGAGATAGGAGAGTGGACATTCACCATTTGAGTTCGACCCGTTAAAAAGAATGAAAACCAGTCGTGGGCCACACCACAAATGCCGAGGGGTTTTAGTTTGGATAGGAGGGTGGGATGATAGTCATAGAAGATGCCGATAGCATTGTCACGTCGATCGAGGGAAGCATAGAGTTCGGAGAGGAAAGAAAAGATGGCAGTGGTGGTGGATCGGTTGGAGCGGAAGCCTTGTTGGGAGTTGGAGAGAATATTGTATTTGTCGAGGAAGGAGATGAGGCGGTTGTGCATGATGTGTTCAAAGATTTCAGAGGAGGAGGAGAGGAGGGAGATGTGTCTGTAGTTGGTGTGATCAGTTTTACATCTTTTTTTGTAGATAGGTAGGATAATGGATTATTTAAGGAGGTTTGAGAAAGTACCTGTAGTTAGGGAGAGGTTGATGACTTGGGATAGGGGAAGAGCGAGGTATGATATTGACTTGGCAATGATCGAGCCTGGAATACCATCAATTCCACATGAGTGTTTGGCATTGAGTTTGCGTGACACGATGTCAATCTCAGCGGGATGAGTAGAAAAGAGGAACATTGTAGAAGTGGGGTGATTAGCAGGTTGGCGAGGGTTGTTGAAGGAGGTTGGTTGGTGGGTGATGCAGGAATTGATGAAGTAAGAGTTAAGATATTCAGAAACGATTGCCGGATCATCTTCCTTGATGCCGTTGATGAGGATAGCGAGGTTGTTAGGGGGTTTCGTAGAGGTGGTATGGGATTCAATTATTTTCCAGGATGACTTGTATTCATTGTGGGAAGAGGCGATGATTCGATAATTATAGGATCTTTTGGAGTCACGTAAGTAACGGGAGTAAGATTTGTTTGCGGAGTAATACTTTTGTCCAAGAGTTTTGTCAAATGGAAGAGATTCAAAATCTGAGTGGAGAAGACGGAGAGATGTGGACAGGGCACGTAGCTCGGGGGTATACCAGGGTGTGGGAAAACTTTTTATCAGAGAGGAAGTGGAGGAATTTGTTGATGTTGTGGTGCTCCGGCGGGGGTCGGGTGATATCTGGAAACTCTGCTAGGATCTTATGAGATGTGGTTCCAAGAAAATCTATACCGACAATTGGGTTAGTTACATCGGCGACGACGAAGTTCCATGAAAAATCACGACGAAGACTAAAATTGAGATTTGAATTGATAGTGCCATATGTGGCGACCGTTGAGTTTTTCGCCACGAAAAGTTCATACGTTGTCTTGTAGCGATGGCCGTTGATCCGCGAGCGTGAGTATATACACAAGTCTGAACCAGTGTCGACGAGGAACTGAGTTTTGGTCTGTTTATCAGTTACAAAGAGGCGAGATGATGTGGGACAACGACCAGTCGCCATTACTGATGGCTGTCCCGGACGTTTCCCACCTGCTTTCTACATGGTGGCTTGCAGTGTCAAGCTTGGTCGCCATTTGTGTAATGGAACCAACAAAGTCCATCCTGGTTGGCGTCGCTTGACGTGGACCGAGGGTGGCTTCTTGAACGCGACCGCGAGCAAGCTTGATAACCGTATTTCGTCGAGAGTGCCTCGAATCATGAAGGTGGTAAAGAGTTAGGTAATATGATCATGAACAGTGTGATGTCAGAAAAGGGAAGTGACTCAAAATGACTCAAAAAACTGAAGTTATCTGGGAGAACTGATGATGGTAAAAAAACAGAAAACATACTCATCGTTGGAACAGAGGGTATTTTAACAACAAATTCAAAATTAACGAAGAGTGGTAAAGGTGCTCCAATATCAAGAATTATGAATAATCGGGACCACATACTATATTCAACAGATGTATCCAGTAATATTTATCATCATGTACAAAGCTTCCCAAACGTTTCTCTTCTCGAATAAATAGAGAGAAGGGATGGTGAAAAATTAAAAGAAGGACTGTGCTTCTTGGAAGTGAACTGTAGAAGTGTTTTGGCTAACAGAGTGGCGTTTAGAACTGCAGTTGGAGTGATTAATTCGGAAGTTTTTATTGGAGTGGAGTCATTCCTTGATGAGAGTGTTTGAAGTAGTGAGGTATTCTGGAGCGAGTATCAGATATTTCGAAAGAACAAAACCAGGAAGAGAGGAGGCATACTCATTGGTGTGAGAGAAGGATTAAGCTGTGAAGAGCTTTGGAGGGACTTGGAATTAGATATAATGTGTGTTCAAATGAATGTTGAAAAAGTTAGTGTCAAAGTAGTAGCTGTATATAGATCACCGGAGAGTGGGACAGAAGTGCTCGAAAGATTGTGTGAGAAGGTTGAAGAGTAAAGTGGTAAGGTTATTATTGGAGGAGACCTCAACTTACCTAATGTTGAATGGGATGAGGGCGACCATGAGGATGGAAACACAAAGCAAGGATGTGTACATGAATTAATGAATTTGGGATTCGTACAAACAGTACTAGGTAGGACTAGAGAATGTGCAAATGGGATGAAAGTGAACTTACTCGATGTATTTTCAGTGAAGCCACCCGAATTGTGGGTTAAAAGAACAACAGCAGAGGGAATAAGTGACCATTTAATACCAATACTAGAGACAAATATCGGCCATGATGCATGTGAAACTGGAAGGGAAGAAAATCGATGGTGCTATGGAAAAGTTGACAGAATAGGATTAGAAAAGTTCATGTGGGAAGGGTTAGAAAGATGGAGGAATGAAAAAAGTTAGGTGGAGGATATGTGGAACAGTCTCTTGACGGTACTGGAGGAGGGTAAGAAGAAGTTTGTGCCTGTAAAAACATTAGTAATGAATAGTAATCAGCTATATTATGACTCGGAGGTACGAAGGCTCAAAAGGAAGGCTAGAGTAGTGAATAGGTGGAAGGGGGAAATGTATGAGGACTGGAAAATGGTACGTAAGGAGTTGCAGGAACAATTGAATAAAGCTTAGAAAGCGGCAATGGATAAGTTTGTGATGAGTATGTTCGACGAACGAGATAAGAGAGGAAGCTGGAGAAAGTTAAATTCACATGTGAAAAGGCGAAAGGAAAGTACTAGGAATATACCCCCATTAGAGATGAACAAATTATTGGTACAGACAGTGGAGGATAAAGCTAGAGCACTGAACGCGTTCTATGCAGAGGTATTTCAAGACAGAGATAAGGACAACAACGGGGAAATTGATATGAGAGAAGGGGTGAAAGAGAGTGAGGGAATTGAAGGAAATAAGATAATCATAACGGGGGGAGATGTTAGTAGAGCAATTTGAAAAATGGGAAAGTGGAAAGCACCGGGACCTGATGGAATTACAGCGGAGCTATTAAGTGGGGCAGGGGCAGCCATAGAACTGTACCTATTGGAAATATTTGTGAATTCATTAGAAGAAGGAATCTTACCTAAGGGGTGGAAGCAGGCGACAGTTGTACCCATATTTGAGAGTGGGGAGAGATGTCAGGTTTCAAACTACAGACCAGTGAGTTTGACGAGATGTGTCTGTGAGTTGATGGAGAGAATTATCGGAATATACATTAGGGAGTGTTCAGGAAGGAAGGAGTGGTTAGTAGAAGAACAACGCGGGTTCAGACAAGGGTTCTCGTGTGAGTCTCAACCTGCTGGTCTTACAAAGGACCCATTTGATAATCTGAACAAGGAAACCAAGGTAGATGCTGTCTTCCAAGATTCGGAAAAAAGCATTCGACAAAGTGCCGCATGGTAGGTTAGTGACGAAATTGACGGGTATTGAAATAGACACGAGAGTTGTTTCTTGGGTTCAAGATTTTCTAGAAGGCAGAAATCAAAAGGTGAGAGTGGAAGAGAAGTTCTCAACCGAGATCAAGGTGACGTCCGGAGTGCCGCAAGGCAGTGTACGGAGCCCACTACTTTTTCTAATATATATCAATGACATCAAAAGAACATTAAAATCAAGAATCAGACTATTTGCAGACGACACAGTCATATACAAGGGTATAGAGAAACAGGAGGATGGGACCAAAATTAAAAAAAAATTGAACAAATTATGGGAATGGGCGGAAGAAAATCAGATGGAATTCAATGTGAATAAGTGTCGAGTAGTTAGGTTCGTGGGCAAGAAGCACGGCGATGAACCAAATTATGAAATGGGAGGAGTCAGATTAGAGACGAAATCAAGTTATACATATTTAGGGGTAGTTTTAGACAAGGAGTTGAACTGGGAAGAGCACATAGAGAAGATCATAGCAAAAAAAACAGAAATCTGAACTTTGTTATTAGGAATTTGGAAGGGGCATGCGAAGCTGTTAAGGCAAAGGCCCACTTGACGTTGATAAGACCGATTGCTGAATATGTGGCGACGATGTGGGATCCCTAGAAAGTGGGACAGATCAAGAAGATAGAATATATACAGAGGTAGGCAGCGAGGAGAGTTACAGGAAAGATGAAGAGGAGGAAATGGATCATCAAAGTAAAAAAGCAGGAAGGGTTAAATATCAAGCTGCAGAGGGTACCAGAGTGTGAGTAAGATGATTGGAGCGTTGGGATGGAATTCGTTGCAGAAGAGAAGAGGGTAGATGAGGCTGTAAAACATGTATAGGGCATTTACAGAGCAAAGAGCATGAGAAGATCCAGGAATGAGATTGAAGGAACCACATTATCATGAGAGAAGTGACCACTGAGCCAAAATAAAAATCGTTCAAGCACGAATGGACAGGGTGAAATATTCATTTGTCAATATAACTAGGAAAACGCGGGATGCGCGTTGTGAGATGAGCTTAGAAGTATGGCGATCTAGAATGAAAAATAACTTGTCAGCTCAATTTACATCTACAAACCTTGACTTAATTCAAACGTTCAAAAACCTCACCTGCAACTTGTTGATATTTATAGTAACCTGCAACCTGTCGCATAAACACTTTGCAAAACCAATTGATCCAAATATTTAATAAAATGTACACGTTTATTGCGTTTTCTTCATTATTTCTCATTCGATTGTTGTCAAAATCTCTGAAAGATTATATATTAGTATTTTTCATATTCTGTGAGAATTTGAGAGCTTTTGAAAAATTCTTGTTTTTCAAGTATTTTTCCTCCGGGTTATTCTTATGAGGATTTTCCAAACTTTTCAATTATTTTCCGGAAAAACCTTACAACCGATTGCTCTGTATAACAATCCCAAACTATTCTGGTATGACACCAACGCGTTCAGAAAATTTTTCAAGTTGATTGATACATTTCTCTGACCTGTATGCCGCTCAAATAATTACAAAAAAGAAACATGAAAACGAAGCCCATTTTTTTCAGGGTATGAAATGGAAAGCTTCGCTACGCTCATCTAACAATACGGGGATGGAATGGCCTGAACCAGAGTATGTTCGACGGAGTTGATAGGATTGGTCAATTTAGAATGAAGCTGGCTAGATAGATTTAGTAATTTTAGATTCTGCAAGTAATTTGAGTTAGGAATTGAATTTAAAATGTTACCACCTGTTCATAATCATTTGTGACAGTGAAATGAACAAACGAACAAAATGACGCGACGCTGGCTGTATGTGATGCTACTTCATCCAACAGCGCCTCGACTCGCTGATCCTGTGTATTCTCGCTATTGGTCGAGACCCTTGCAACCCGGGGGCTTAATGTGTTCTCATTCATTTTGTCTGCCAAGTGTGATGAGTCCATCAGATATGTTGTAGGTGATGCTGCTAATATATCCTGCATGAGTATAGGTGAGCGACTTAGCCCCAAAGTTAGCAATGGATCATCAGAGATACTAGACTCTACAAGGCTGCGCAAATGCCGCGAAAACTGCTAGGGCGTTCGATCCCTCATCTCTCCTACCTCCAGCAGTTGCTTGATCCATGAAGTTTGCGAACGGGAAAGCCTGGCAATAAGTTCACTTTTGATAGACAAACCTTTGACTGGTGGGTTCATGATGATGTCCTTCACCTCCGACGCGTAACGGTTGTCAAGTTGAGCCATTGTGTGATGAAATTTAGTGTCATCATCCCTGCCAGTACAAACTGAGCCTCCAGTTGAGCGAATCACAATGCTGGTTTCTCAGCCCAGAACAGGGGCGGGTGGATGGGTACTCGATTTATCAATGTCGTTTGATTGTTGTCCATAACGGCGTCTTCGTCCTAGTTCTGCATGTTGTAGTATGTAGTTTTTGTGTGCAACGAATATTACACAGGATGATATATTTGTGCTGTGATCCGAAGAAGGTTGCGTGTTTTGATCACGTCGGGGTCACCACTTTAGTGCACACACAAGATTGATCACAATAAGTATATTTATTCGCACATAAAACATAATGAACTGCTTGGTTCCAATGCAGAAATAAGAATGAATTCAATCCTCACAAATGACAAACAGTTGTCAGGGCCGAGAAAAATCGTTCCCCAGGACACAGGTCCAACAATACAAAACATTCATCACGGCCCCTAGAACTCTCCACTGAATGTTTCCAGGGTCCGTAGATGGTTCGTCACAATACAATTAGAGGTATAAAATTCCTAAAAGTATCGAGAAACAAGAAATGGAGATGATCTGACTAGGGTTGTTGATTCGAGAATAAGGTTATTTGCAGATGATTGTGTGGTATATAGGGAAATCAATACAGAGGAGGATGCAGTAGCTATTCAGGCAGATTTGACGGCACTTAATTGTTGGGTTCAGTTAAACAAGATGGGGTTAGATGAAGGGAAGTGTAAGTTAGTCACCTTTGGTAGGAGGAGAGTTAGGGCTGATGTAGTGTATGATGTAGAAGGGAAGTCACTTGAGTCAGTGGAAAATTACATGTACTTAGGGGTGGTATTTGATAGACGTCTAGGGTGGGGGAGTCAGATTGAGAGAAAAGTAAAAAAGAGTATAAATGCACTAAACTTTGTTATGAGGCAGCTTAGGGGGACAAGTATGGAGATAAAGGAAAAGGCTTATTTCTCGTTAGTGCGTCCCATGGTGGAATATGCTAGTTCAGTTTGGGATCCTTATAGATTAGGTGAGATAAGGGATGTGGAAAGGGTGAAAGGATTGCAGTTAGAAGGGTTACAGGTAGGGTTAGGAGGTGGAAATGGGGGGGAGAATGAAAGGGGGGATAGGGTGAAAATATTGGAGAGTCCATCTGAGATGATCCGAGACTTGGAATGGCGGGAATTGGAAATACGGAGAAAGGAGGATCGGATCTGTAATTTCTTCAGGGTAATGGAAGGAGAAGGGGGCTGGGGAGAGTTGAATGGGTTGATTGAAAGAAATGAGTCAGGGTATGGGGGTAGGCGAAGTCATGATAGAGCAGTAGTTATAAAGGGGGCTAGATTAGATGTCGGTAAGTTCTCTTTCTTGAATAGGACAAGTAGGGATTGGAATGGGCTTAGTAGAAGTATACTTGAGGAGGATGAAATAGGGTTGAAGCTATTCCGTCAGAAGGTTAGGGAGGCGATGGGATAGGATTGATAGGGAACTTGCCACCGCGCATTTATGTGCAACTGCAAGAGTTAATAATAAAAATAATGATAATAATAACAGTGTATTTGAGGGGGATGAAATCAGGTTGAAGTTATTCCGTCAGCGGGTAAGAGAGATGGTGAGGGGTGTAGTTGAGGAACTTGTCACCACGCATCCATGTGCAAATGCAAGAGTTAGAATGATAATGGAAAGAACATATCTTTTAAAATTCAAACCTCATCTTTGGGTAAAAACAAATTCTTTCGTTGATATTTTTCTTTTTTCTTTTCCATCTAAACTTCACCCTCAATTTTCAAATAACGTCCAACAGGCCCGGAATTACTCATAGGCTGGCGAGGCTGAAGCCCAAGGGCGCATGAGACACTCGGGGTTTCAAAATTTTGTTTTGAATAAAATGAAATCGTCTCAAGAAGCGCAACATAAAGTTACATTATAAGTACAAATGGAATCAGAAGTAGTATAAACCACTACGGCATGCTGTCAACTACGTCATTTCTCGACTGCATCGGTTTTAATCTGCGTCAGTTTCAACTGCATTAGATTTCAACTATGTCAGTTTTCAACCGCGTCAGTTTTCAACTGCGTCAGTTTTGATTTGCTGCTAGGACTGTACTTGTCCATGATGAGGGTAATTCCCCACCAGTGTGATATATGTGGTACCATTCATAGCGAAAACATCTTACCAAGTCAAAATTTGCCGCAGTTTGAAACTGACGGAGTTGTAATCTGACGAAGTTTAAAACTGACGCAGTTGTAAACTGATGCAGTTGTGAGCTGACGCAGTTGTAAACTGATGCAGTTGTGAGCTGACGCAGTTGCAAACTGACGCAGTTGCGAACTGACGTAGTTGCTAACTGACGCAATTTTGAATCTAACAAAGTTCAGAACTGACGCGAATGTGAACTAACGCAGTTGAAATCTGACGGATTTGCAAACTAACGCAGTTGAAATCTGATGCAGTTGGAATCTGACGCAGTTGAAAATTGACGCAGTTCAAATCTGACGGAGATTAAAACTGACGCAGTTTGAATCTGATGAAGTTCAAAACTGACGCAGTTGAGATCTGACGCTGATTCGTACGCCAACAAGGTCATGGAGCGGCGACGCCAGGCCACGGACAATCTGTGATTGTACCTGGGGCTGAGAGACCATGACTGTCTAAGAAGTGATGTCACATCCGTCCTGTGAGTGGGGTTATGTCTGTCTTAGAAGTGAGGTTCTGTCTGTCTCAGAAGTGAGGTTCTGTCTGTCTCAGAAGTGAGGTTCTGTCTGTCTCAGAAGTGAGGTTCTGTCTGTCTTAGAAGTTGTGTTATGTCTGTTCAAGAAGTGATGTTATGTCCGTACCAGAAGTGGGGTTATGTCAGTTTGGAAAGTTGGGTTATGTCTGTACAATAAGTGAGGTCATGTCCATACTAGAAGTGGAGTGATGTCTGTCTTGAAATGTTGGGTTTTGTATGTATTTCGCCCATCCATTTGTGCTGACAAGGTCATGGACAACTCGTGATGGACGCACTTGAATTCTGTCGCAGGTGAAATTTGTCGCAGTCCAAATCTCACGCAGTTGAAGTGAGTCGAGTTGAGTTCATATGTGACGTACTGATGCCTTGGCGTCGAGTGACAAGTGGAGCATCGGGTATATTGGTTTGCCTGTACACAATTTCATTCACTCTGATTTAGGGTGACCAGATTTTGGAAAATTAAATCCGGACAGAGGAACATTCGAAATTCAAGTATTCGCGAAGCCAGTGATCCCTGAGGGGGAAGAAGGGGATTGAAGGGCAAGGCCCTCAACACCAGCCTCGCAAGGATTTTTTTCTTGCGGGATGATGCTTCAATGAGTTGTAGTTGCTTTGGAGCACGGTGTGAATAAAGAATGAAAACATTATTATTTCCTTATGAAGAGATCCCAAGTGTTTTATCACAGTTTTTAATTTAGAATTATGTATCACTGTTGTATGTCGTATGGATGGACAGTAGATTTATTCAATGATTGCTGTTGACACAGTTTCTCAAACTTGAGTACATGCCTTGTATTTGTGGGATTGACCTTGATGAGAGAAATAGTGTTTTTTTCATTTTCAACTACTCAATTTTGAAACTGAGTGCAGGAAAATTTGTAACTGGTGATTGATTATCATATCTTTTTTCTCAATGGAATCTCACTCAGCGCAGAGTATTCCTCCTGATAGAAGCATTTTCGTTTCGGCATTGTAACACAACATACAAGACGAAATTTTTGTTCCTCTCTCAGAGCCAAACTAACCGATAATGCACAATAACACGTGTGAACAGAAGGCAATGGAAGGTCGTCACATGTCAGAGGAAAGGGAGTGAGGAATAATAATTGTAGCCCGCTGAGCCTGCGGTAAGTTTTCAGAGAGAAAGATACTTGCACTCAGAGTAACAAATTCTTCACAGCGTCGTGAATACTGAAATTACATTTTATTGGCGCCAAAAGGAGAACAAGTTCACTCTTGCGACGAAATCGGGACATTCGGGTGTCCTGGAGAATTCTTTTGGGCAATCAAGACAAGAGATAAAAAACCGGGACGTAATCCCAGAATTCTGAGATGGATGGTCACCCTACTCTCATTGTTCAGACGAAACAGTGAGAGCTGCAAACGTACATCAAATCAGCGGCACTGAAGCATGGGAGCAGGCGTGCGTGTTGAGATGAAGCAGTAACACAGGGTACGATACCGAGTCGAACTATATGGTGATTAAGAACTAACAGCCTCATGCACAAAGCTAGTTGCGGACGCAAGTAGCTATCTGCATCGATAACTAGCTGAAACGGTATGTCAAAGATAAATAATGGCGCAAACTGGCCCAGCAACGCAGTTTTCAATGTCAACTTGCAGCTGATTTGAACCTCTCGAGAGTCAGTTAAGAAACGATGAAATGGCGGCCAAAGCTATTGCTGTCAGAGACAGACATCAGTTGAATCCATGCCAAAGAGTGTTTAGGGATGCTGAAATTGCTGCCGGAGTGCAGGATGATAATCCGAATATCAATTATCGTCAAACTTCGCCAGATTTAAACTGCGTCAGATTCCAATTGCATTAGTTCGCAACTGCGTCATATTTCAACTGCGTCAGTTTGAACTTCGTCAATTCACAACTACGTCAGTTATGAACTTCGTCAGATTCAAACTGCGTCAGTTTTGAACTTTGTCAGATTTCAACTGCGTCAGATTTTGACTTGGTAAGATGTTTTTGCTATGAAAAGTACTTCATGTATCACACTGGAGGGGAAATACCACCACCATGGACAAGTACAGTCTTGGCAGTAAATCAAAACTGACGCAGTTGATAACTGACGCAGTTTGAATCTGACGCAGTTGGAGACTGGCGTAGTTGGAAACTAACGTAGTCTAGAACTGACGCAGTCGAGAACTGACACATTTGCAGCTGTCCTGTACAAAACTAATATCAATATTATCCCCTATCATATTCTCATTAACACTACACCACAGGCCAATATCTACAACTTACAGAATATAATTTAGGAATGTGATATTCCAACAAATTCCTTGCAGGGCTATGTTGTACCTTTGTTGCGGCCAATGGTTGGCACGTGAATGGTAAAGCAGTGGACTGTATATTGAGCTACGGTGAGGAAAATTATACGTGACAATCAATGTCGACTCGGCATTGACTATCAGGCGAACTTAAACAAACGCAGCTTATGTCCCGCCTCGAAACGATACGTGATTGGCAACGTCGACTTGACGTTGCCAAGCAATACATGTGCACGCCTGACTTGATCGTGCCTTGTTCCAGAACTTAAGCAACCGGGGGTAACTTCACCGACCTGTGTTAACTTCTCATAACCAAACGCCTAACAGAACGGAAATATAATATTCGAACAGAATGGTGCCCCCTTGCACCATCACTGAATAATGTACTTTGAGGAAAATAAGAGAGAATGATCAGAACCGTGTGGTGCCCCCACACACCATAAGATCGAATAAGAATAAGCACAGAAGCTTGTCGAGAACAAACATACACTGGTGGATTCCTATGAACTATGCCAAGTGTGCAAGAGACGGGAACGAGATGTTGACAAGCAAGATCCTACTCCAACCAAATCAGAGTGCAGACTGACTGAATAGAACCACTTGAACGAGAGACGTCCAAGCACGTCTGATCTCGACCGGAGAGAGATGGTAACTGACGAGCCAAGTCCGAACTGAAATTCACGCAAACGCGAGATTGGTGAGCTGGCATGCTATGAAGCCAACCGGCGTGAGGTCACGTGACTCAAACCAGCCTTGGAACGTGGGAAGGGGAGGAAAAACGTCATGAACGATGACAGCAAACAATCACCTCAATTGTGCCAAAAGTGATTCAATGGAAATTAAAACGACATACTCAGTCTGCGAAATGAGCAACAAGAAAACAAGATAAATATTTGAAGGGAAAACGGCGTTAACACCCTTTCTAATTGAATGTAGCCTATCAAAATATTGAGCGTCGTGGTATTTCTTTTTAGAACTTCACCCCGGGTAAGACTTGTGAATATTCCATAATTAGTAAGTAATTGTTGGTAATGTCGAGTAATGAGCGGAAATACGATGATGTGCCACTTGCTTTTCTCATGGACCAAAAGCTTATTCACATTCATGACACTAGACTCACAAACATTTTAAAGATAAGTGCGTATGGGGTGCTGTTCAGATCAGGGGTGCTGGATTCTCAAGTTCGGGCCTGACGTCCAATGCATTAATTTCCACTATTGAACGCATGTTGTTTACCTTGCCGGGAAGCAAATCCTATTGTTAATATGGAACGGGCATGCCCAGCACTATGCTGAATGAATGAAAGAATATCATGGTTTCACGGAGCGTCAACGACGGGTTTATTTTGCGCTAGTTTGATATGTTCCACATGAGAACACAATAAATCTAATCACATGAAAATAAAACAACATATTAAAACACAGGCCAGGACCTGTCGTAAACACAACCATGAATCACGAATACACAAATATAAAACAACACAAATATAACCCAAATTTGAACATAGTAACAGTAAAACAACGTATCAGAACACAGGGTCCGGGTGTAGAAAACCGGAACCAGTCGTCAGCACAACTATGAATCTAGTAACAGTAAAACAACGTATTTAAACACATGATCCAGTGTAAAAGGCCGGAACCGGAATGTATTCTGTGATTTGTATGTCTTAGGCCTATATAGGTGAAACACTCCACATTGCAGAATTCCACAACCTTTTCGATTTCCCCAACATAATAGCCGTTGATGAATCATTAATCAACGTACAAGCTCCGTCTGCAGATGAACCTCCTTTCGTCGATAGATACCAGAACCACAGTATTAATTGCCAGTTCGTGTGTAGGCTACTGCCGACCAGCGAATAGTCAATTTGGTTGCCCGTTGGCCAGAGAGTACACACAACCAATTTATTCAGGCTACTTTCACAATCAGTTTGGTCACATGATAAGACAAATATATTTTCGTGTGTAGATCGCTCTTCTGACAACAAACACATAGTTCATTATGTTGATTATTCCTAGTTATTAGTGACAATGAGTTGCAAGTGAGTCATGGCAAAGTCAAATGATACATTCAACCATACTGATTGATTGATTATTGCTTGTTGAATGCCCCACCAACAGATTATTCTTGTCGATTTTTCAATTCCATTGAACTAAGACATCATTCCACTTAACGAACAAAATCGGGCTTCGTTTTTATGTTCTCTTTTGTACGTGGGAACGTGGCATACAGATAAGAGAGTGTGTAACCAATCAAAACTTTTTCCAAACGTTGGTGTCATAACAGAATTAAAGTCTTTGTGTCAAAAAGTTGATTGTTTTTTCAATCATTAAAATGGAGTGGAAAGATCGCTCTTGTGGTGCCCCGTCTAAACGATGCTACTTTCATCCATAACCTTGAGAACAATACTTCTGTATCAAGTTTCGATGATAACATAACAGGTTGGGATTATTTTTTCAGCAAAATCGGATTGACGGTTTTCTCGGGAGGAATTGGGAAAATTGGTAAAATCCCTATACGAATAACAAGTATAAGAAAGAATGTTATCATTTTCACTTCATTGATTGAAATTAGAATTCCCATAATTGAATTTGATATTATTGTAATTGATTTTGTTATCGATTAGAATTGTTATTATTCTATAACACATTTCTACCAACTTCTACTGTTTGGAGAAATTCGAATCGGTCGTTTATAAGAAAATGGAGCATTCTCTAGGCCTAGGAAAGTTATCGTATATTGAGTTCAAATTTTGTGAATACAAATTGATTGTAGTGAAATATTGATGGCCCCATACATATAACTTTTCATCAAAACAAACAATGTTCCTCACATGGACACACTTTGACATCAGCAACATATGAGAAAAAAACAATGCTACCTATAATAATGATAATATTTTTGTGAAGTGAAATCATGGTATTCATATGGATGATTATAGTAATCAAACAGATAGTTACGTAGTAGATATTTCGCACACTATGAAGAAATCATCTATAACTGAAAAGCTCTTTTAACGTAAAAGCATGTCGAACTTCTTGTCGATTTAAATTATTTTGTGAGCTATTTTCAATTATTCTGCTTCATTTTACGTCATGTGATTTGGTTGAATATGGGGATTTTTCTGGTTGCAGTGGATTCTATCATATTTTTTTTTATCATCCATTCAACATAATCCGTGGATATTTCAATCCGAATAATTTTTGTGATTCCGATGACTTCGTTTTGTTCTGAAGATTTTTTAAAATCTGCTTGATTTCTCCATTTTTAGCGTATTCACCACACCGTGGAAACACACTCATATGTTTGATTCAAAAGGGACCGAAAAAACTTATTCGTCGCGTATTATCGCTGAATTTCTACGTGAATTGGAAATTATTGAGCTTGGATTATGCAAATTTTCACAATCTTCGACTACGTGCTGATAAAACTTGTCCACATAGCCTGTATATTTTCTAATTAACGAATTAAAGAAAAACTGCTCTGGCCACGCCCACTTTTTGTAATGGCGTAGGTTATTACTTGCGCGTTGATAGAATCGCTGGTTTTCCTTGTAAAATGATAATTATTAAAACTTATCACAACTTATCGGTAGGTGATGTGATGGTAATGAGGTATGGGCATACAGTAATGGAGTTTTAATCTACGGAGTGTAGGCCTATATTCGTACGGTCAACTGTATGATTAAGTGAAAATAAATAATACGGTCAGTGATATCATGACCGCGATGTTTCGGTCCATGACTATAAATGGCCAAAATAACGCTCTCTCAACGTGACTTCTGTAGCTCATGGGTTAGCACAGCTGACTCCCATGCCAGGGAACTGTGATCGAATCCCGCCTGTGACTGATTTTTTCATTTTTTTGAATTAGTTACTCTAGAGTTTATATATGAAGAAACATGGGCAATTGGCTTCTTCACGCAAAGCTCCGGACAGAGTGCGCTAGCAGCGGAATGCCCTAGTTTTGTAACTGTCTGCTTATGAGCCATGTTATCGAGTGATTTATGTATGTTTGACTACGTCCGTGAAGTTGTCACACGTGTACGGTCACATGTCAGAATATGGAAATATTATTTCACCATTGGTTAGTGCCTCTTAGTGCCGTGAAATTCTCTGTTAGTGCAGCTTTAGTTCCGCCGTCATGACGAATTCAATTTTCGGAACCAGCCCCTCACATATCTCCGAAATTCAAATGGTTAACGTTAGTGCCGTAAACATTTTCGTTGGTGCCGCCTTGGTTTCGCCGGTATAGCGCGTTGTCCATGTGAGGGGCCAACTTCACGCCAGCCCCTCACATATCTCCGATCTTGGAAATTTCAACGACATTCATTAGTGCTACGTTAGTGCTCATTAGTGCCGTACATTCTTTCGTTAGTGCCGCTTCAGTTTCACCGTCATGACGAATTCAATTTTCAGAACCAGCGCCTCACTTATCTCCCATCTTGACAATTCTAACATTATTCGTTAGTGCCGTGAGAGAATTGTTAGTACCGCTTCGGTTTCGCCGCTACGACGCGTTGTCAATGTGAGGGGCCAACTTCACGCCAGCCACTCACAATTATCTTCGATCTTGAATATCCAACGGCATTCGTAAGAACATTTTCGTTGATGCCGCTTTGGTTTCGCCAGCCCCTCACATATCTCTGATCATGAAAATTCCAACGGCATTCGTTTGGAGAATTTCGTTACGGCCGCTTTGGTTTCGCCAAATATCGCGTTGTCCATGTGAGGGGCCAAATCTTCACGCCAGCCCCTAACATGGACAACTCGTTATAACGTCGGAACCAGAGCGGCATTAACGAAAAATGTTTACGGCACTAACGGGCACTAACACAACACCAATGAATGCCGTTGAAATTTTCAAGATCGGAGATATGTGAGGGGCTGGCGTGAAGTTGGCCCCTCACATTGACAACGCGTCGTAGCAGCGAAACCGAAGAGGTATTAACAATTTTTTCCACGGCACTAACGGGCACTAACGCACCACTAACGAATGCCGTTGGAATTTTCAAGGTAGGAGATATGTGAGGGGCTGGCGTGAAGTTGGCCCATCACATTGACAACTCGTTGTAAGGGTGAGACCGAAGCGGTACTAACGATTTTTTCACGGCACTAACCGGCACTAACCTAGCATCAACGTATACCGTTGAAATTTTCAAGATCAGAGATAAGTGAGTGGCTGGTTCTGAGAATTGAATTCGTCGTGACGGCGAAACTAAAGTGACAATAACGGTAAATTTCACGGCACTAACGTAGCACTATTGAATGCCGTTGAAATTTCCAGGATTGGAGATATTTGAACCGAGATGTAAATTTGTACACAACACAACAACAATACTGTAACAGCTGAAAAGTCGACCGTGCAGGGCTATGGCGCACTAGCGACACGAGTGAGAACATTGTGCAGTGAAGAACGCCATTATGTGGACAAAGTCAGGTTGCGGACAGTAAGTGAGGTTATTGGGTTGGGTTTAACCCTCGCGAATTCCGCCGGCAGGCGGAACGGAGCTTACATATCATGTTCATTTTTTGGTAACTGGTGTCTGGGGCACTATAGCAATGAGAATGACAACTAGACTATCCTCCCGACCGAATCCTACGTCACTAACACAAACAACCAATGACAATGCTGACCGTACAATCTATTTACGTGTATTGATATGGCTGACTGTACGATTATCCACAGCCTTCAATCTATTCCTCTATGGTAGGCCCTACTTATTATCATTACTCTAAGGTGAGAGGAAGGCCTGAAGAATAGGGTAATGTTTTATGGTCTTTCATGATTTTGTACTTTTCAATGGCGGTCATGATTAGGTAGGGTAAGGTTTGTGTCGAACGCTCGAACCATCATCTGGGTCTAAGGCCTATCACAACCTAACATGACCTCAACATCTTAATCGGTCGATAAATTTGATTGTATTTACCAATATGCCATGACTCAAGACAAGCGGCAGTGAAACTACTTTTATAATTTTCATAACAAACCTCCAAACACCAA
This sequence comes from Brachyptera risi, assembly GCA_964007535.1. NCBI lineage: Eukaryota > Metazoa > Arthropoda > Insecta > Plecoptera > Taeniopterygidae > Brachyptera > Brachyptera risi. The sequence goes on along the minus strand of OZ023335.1, from coordinate 815,684 downwards.
CCTAGCCTTTCTAGGCCCATGATTGGTTGGAGACAATAGAATAGGGCCTAGCTTAGCTTTGAGTGAGTAGTGTTAGGTCAAGTTATAGCACATCAAATCCAATGTCTGTGGCCTATTTGACAATACTGATATAATTTGTGTTACTTTTACGGTAGGCCTATTCGATAATGATGAGGCCCTCTTTGGAGGTCCCTTAAATTTGTTCAAATCCTGTACAAAGTTCCGCGCAAAGTTTATTGGCAATCTGAATCTTGCACAAAATATCGCAGCGCTCAACTTGCATCCCGATGCACCAAATCACCCCTATGTATTTTGTTCAGCCACTCTTTCATGTACATGCCTAACATTCCTCCGCAATTGCACCCATGACATATTACCAGAGCCATGAGAGACAGTGGGTCTAAACGATAAGCGTGAATGTTTGGTTAGGTTTTCACAGCTGACGCAAAGAATACATGTAGGCCTAGCCCTTTATCTGTCGTTCAAGTGTGTTCCGATGAAATGATCAAAATAAATTTGAAGAGCAGTTCAATCAAATATATTTCTGTGAACTGTCACATTTTCAGCTTGTTGTAGGACCGACAACGCATTTTAACCATTAAAAAACTCAGGCCCGCAGGTGAGAGAAATGAACTTGAACTATGCCTCCGGACCGTATGAAATATGCATCGGGCATCTAGCTAGATTACAAGTTGGCCAAAACAAAACAAAAAAAGCTAAAAAGAAGAAGATGCCTTCAAAATGATTTTAAGGGGTGAATGAACTTATATAGGGTGAATAATTATGCACAATCAATCAATTATCCACCGCCGGATATTTTCGAAGGCAATTATATCCCCTGACAGAATATATTTTTTTCTATGATTATGGTTTGCATTCCAGCACCCGATCTGGTGCTGGAACCAGACCCCTATTTGTGGTGTTATTTGAATTTCTGCAACGAAATGACCCATTCAGGGTGGTTATTTGATCGATTACATCTTTCTTTTCCACCCTTAACTTTTTTTGTATGACGCTCGTTTGGGTGAGATTCATCCCCTAACGGATTCGCGTTTTTCGATTACCGTACTCCTATTGGACGGGTTGTTGGAATTTCTGCAACCAAACGACTCATATGGGGTGGTTTTTGGAACAACCCCATTTTGTTTTCCACCCCCAACTTTTTTTGTATGACGCTCGTCTCGGTGAGATTTATTCCCTAACGGATTCAGGTTTTTCGCTAACCGGACCCTATTGGAGGGGTTGTTCGTATTTATGCAACATAATGACTCATGTGAGGGGGATTTGGTGAACCAACCCCATTTTGTTTTGTATCATTAACCTTTTTTGTGTGACGCTCGTGTAGGACAAACGTATCCCTTAACAAGTTGATATTTTCACAATTTTGGGTGCTGGAACAAGACCCCTATTCGAGGCTTTGTTTTTATTTCTGCTTCGAAATGACTCATAGATAGGCCTATAGGGTGGTTCGTTGATCGATAAAATTTTGTATTCCACCCCTCCTTTTTTTGAATGACGTTCGTTTCGGTAAGATTCATCCCCCAACGGATTCGCCTTTTTCGATTAACAGACCTCTATCGGAGGGGTCAGTTGAATTTCTGCAACAAAATGACTTATCTAGGATGGTTGGTGGACCAACCCCATTTTGATTTCCATCTTCAATTTTTCCGTTTGATGCTCGTACAAGAGAAATACATTCCCTGATAGGTTGATGTATCATTTTCGTCAATTGATGTTTTTCGGATTTTTCCCCACATTCCTGGAATATGACTTCCGGTTTTCACGTGCTGAAACACTGGCCCAATCGGGGGACTGGTGTGGAAATGGCGAGCATCAAACTTTCGGAAAAATTGTTTTGCTTTCAATTTCCAGGTCCAGGTTGGTATTGCATATCCCACCCTGATCTGAATGACCAGTTCGAAATACAGAATCATCTTTCTCCCTATCGATCTCCTCGACCCGATGGCGGTCATTTCGGGTCGTTTTTCGCGTCAACGGACACTGCAACAACCGCAACGCCGCCGCTCGACGTCAATTGGGCCGAAAAAAACGTGAAAAAAACATTTCGTCAATTAATTTTTTTTCAAAATTCTTGTTCGACATTCGGACATCCGATAAGGACATCCGATTTCACATCCTGGAAAACTTGTTCAATCGGAAAACCGACGTGCAAATGACGAGCATTCATTTCACTTTCGGAAAAAAAATGTTTTGTCCTCGATATATCCCGGTCCAGGTTTGTATCACATATTATCCTACACCGACCTGAATGACCAGTTTGAAACCCAAAATTCGCTTTCTCATTATCGATCTCATCGACATGATGGCGGTGATTTTGGGTCGGTTTTCGCGTCAACGGCCACTGCAGCGACCGCGACGGCACCGGCCGACGTTTAATGGGTATACAAATCCCTGAAAAAAACATTCTCGTAAATTGATATTTTTTCGGAGCTTTTCTCTTGACATTCGTAGATTATGACATCCGATTCCACGTGCTGAAATACTGGCCAAATCAGGCGAAAATGTGGAAATGGCGAGCATTCAACTTTCGGACAAAATTTGTGCTGACATTTCTGACACGCGTAGTAAATGAACCATTCGAAATATCGCTGGAAATTCAACAAATAGATGATGAGGGGACCCCCCCTCCCCTCCCCACCAAAAAGAGGGATTTTCAGCCCTTCAATTTTCGAGTTTCTCTTATACCCTCTTGGTGAAAATTCAAAAAAATGAGGGGTATATTCACAGCCTTCTAGCGGTCGAACGGGATTCTTCAGAGTTGGGCCGTGCCCATATTCGTGTTGATTGGATTGTGCCTTATCCAGAAATGAGCACATCGAAGAGATCCGAACAAAACTCCGGAAGATATAGGTGAAAAACGTGAACCATGTCGTAGTGCCATGAGACCAATGTTAAATCACAATGACTGATTTTTTTCCAAGTCAATTAACATTGGTCTCATGAGGCTCACGACATGGTTCCCGTTTTTCGCCCATATCTTCTGAACATTCGTTCGAATCTCTTCGAGGTGATCATTTCTGCGATATGTTCAGTCCAATCACGCCGAATCTGGACACGGCATTATAAAAATGTATTTCGTCCGCCAGAGCCCCAAAGGTTCATCCTTATAGATTGCTCACTTTTATAGGCTCATAAGAAACAGGCAATATTAATATGAAATTTACATTATATTTTCAATCTTCAGAATATATCAGGCCTACAGCTAAAATAGGTATGTTATGTATCATCGTGTAATGACTCTACGTTAACATTATCATAGAGTTCATAACTACTAAAAACTCAATGACATTATGGTAGTGACCACTCTTGTCAGGGAAACTGTTCTTAATGTGTGTTTTTACAATTTAAATAATAATGAATAACATCATGAATGATTTTGATTCAAAGAATCCAAATAGAATCTAAATAATAAAATTGCAACATATTTTATAATTTTGTGTATCGTGTGGCTTAAGTTGAATCGTTGCATCACTAACACGCTCATATGAATGAACTTGAGGCCATTTGTTCATGTTTTGAGAATAACATGCATGATGCCCATCAACACAACGTGTGGTACACAAACCTGAGACCACTATACATACAAATATTGCTTTTGTACTTCTTTTTAGGTTTCTGTACACAATACAAGGTTGTGATACGAAGTTTTATTTCACTAGAAGCAATATATATAGATATATATATATATATATATATATATATATATATATATATATATATATATATAAATATATATATATATATATATATATATATATATATATATATATATATATATATATATATATATATATATATGTATATATATATATATATATATATATATATATATATATATATATATATATATGTATATATATATATATATATATATATATATATATATATATATATATATATATATATATATATATATATATATATATATATATATATATATATATATATATATATATATATATATATATATATATATATATATATTTATATATATATATTCAATATATATATATATATATATATATATATATTTATATATATATATATATATATATATATATATATATATATATATATATATATATGTATATATATATATATATATATATATATATATATATATATATATATATATATATATATATATATATATATATATATATATATATATATATATATATATATATATATATATATATTGAATGTTCTCTGCCAACAGAAGCATTCAAATCGCCCTACTTGGTCTAGAGGTAGCACATCTGCTCCTGGTTTCAGGGCCGCAGTTTCAAATCCTGCATAAGGTGTGGGTTTTCTTAAATGTCCTCCCATCTATCATCACCTCACTGTTTCTTCATCACCCGCTCATTCATACTCTCTATAACCTAGCTGTTGGTGGGGTAGTTAAGCAACATAAAAAAAGCATTCAATAAGAGTTTTAGATTATTAGGCCTATAAGCAAAATATTGAAAGTACTCTACTCTGTTGATGGGATAATCCAATTCAGGATTTTCTGTCTATAGAAGAAATTATGTAACGTTTTTAGTGAATGGAAGCAATGTATTTAAGACTTCTTCCGATAGAAACAATCAATTCCAGAATTTATTTTCACAGAATAATCTATTTGAGGTTTTCTGTCTATAGAGGCAATTAATTCAAGGTTATTTCACTATATGAGGGCGTCCAAGGGTGAGCCTTCTCACCCTTCTCATCTCCCACTCATCTGTACTCTCCATAACCTAGCTGTTGGTGGGGTCGTTAAGCAACATAGAGAAATGAGCATTTAATGCATCTAACTAGGAAAACGCGGGATGCGCGTTGTGAGATGAGCTTAGAAGTATGGCAATCTAGAATGAAAAATAACTTGTCAGCTCAATTTACATCTACAAACCTTGACTTACTTCAAACGTTCAAAAACCTCACCTGCAACTTGTTGATATTTATAGTAACCAGTAACCTGCAACCTGTCGCATAAACACTTTGCAAAATCAATTGATCCAAATATTCAATAAAATGTACACGTTTATTGCGTTTTCTTCATTATGTCTCATTCGATTGTTGTAAAAATATCTGAAAAGGTGTATAATAGTATTTTTCATATTTTGTGAGAATTTGAGAGCTTTTGAAAAATTCTGGTTTTCCAAGTATTTTCCCTCCGGGTTATTCTCATGAGAATTTTCCAAACTTTCCGATTATTTTCCGGAAAAAACTTCCGACCGATTCCTCTGAATAACAATCGCAACCTATTCTGGTATGACACCAACGTTCAGAAAAAGTTTCAAGTTGATTGATTCATTTCTCTGACCTGTATGCAGCGTACATAATTACAAAAAAAAAAAAAAAAAAAAACATAAAAACGAAGCTCCTTTTTTTTCCAGGGTGTGAAATGGAAAGCTTCGCTACGCTCATCTAATAAAAGTACTAGGAAAACGCGGGATGCGCGTTGTGAGATGAGCTTAGAAGTATGGCAATCTAGAATGAAAGATAACTTGTCAGCTCAATTTACTTCTACAAACCTTGACTTACTTCAAACGTTCAAAAACCTCACCTGCAACTTGTTGATATTTATAGTAACCTGCAACCTGTCGCATAAACACTTTGCAAAACCAATTGATCCAAATATTCAATAAAGTGTACACGTTTATTGCGTTTCCTTCATTATTTCTCATTCGATTGTTTTAAAAATCTCTGAATAGGTGTATAATAGTATTTTTCATATTCTGTGAGAATTTGAGAGTTTTTGAAAAATTCTTGTTTTTCAAGTATTTTTCCTCCGGGTTATTCTTATGAGGATTTTCCAAACTTTCCGATTATTTTCCGGAAAAACCTTCCGACCGATTCCTCTGAATAACAATCCCAACCTATTCTGGTATGACACCAACGTTCAGAGAAAGTTTCAAGTTGATTGATTCATTTCTCTGACCTGTATGCCGCGTACATAATTACAAAAAAAAAAAAAAAAAAACATAAAAACGAAACCCATTTTTTTTCAGGGTGTGAAATGGAAAGCTTCGCTACGCTCATCTAATTATTATTAGTTTATAAGTAAGATTTCAAATGTGGGTCCACTCTACTCTGTTGATGAGAGAAGTTAAATCAGGATTATATGTCGATAGAAGAAATCTTGTAACGTTTTTTTGTAAATAGAAGCAATATATTTTAGATTTCTGTCAGAAGAAACAATCAATATGGGAGTTTATTTTTACAGAAGAATCCATTTTAGGTTTTCTGTCAATAGAAGCGATCAATTCAAGGTTCAATTTTCTATATGAGGGCGTCCAAAGGTGAGCTCCCTCACCTTTGTTTTTTTTGTAATTATGTACGCGGCATACAGGTCAGAGAAATGAATCAATCAACTTGAAACTTTTTCTGAACGTTGGTGTCATACCAGAATAGGTTGGGATTGTTATTCAGAGAAATCGGTCAGAAGGGTTTCTCCGGAAAATGATCGGAAAGTTTGGAAAATCCTCATAAGAATAACCCGGAGGAAAAATACTTGAAAAACAAGATTTTTCAAAAGCTCTCAAATTCTCACAGAATATGGAAAATACTGTCATAAACCTTTTCAGAGATTTTTACAACAATCGGATGAGAAATAATGAAGAAAACTCAATAAACGTGTACATTCTTTTGAATATTTGGATCAATTGGTTTTGCAAAGTGTTTATGCGACAGGTTGCAGGTTACTATAAATATCAACAAGTTGCAGGTGAGTTTTTAAACGTTCAAAGTAAGTCAAGGTTTGTAGATGTGAATTGAGCCGACAAGTTATTTTTCATTCTAGATTGCCATACTTCTAAGCTCATCTCACAACGCGCATCCCGCGTTTTCCTAGTTGATAAAATTCTTCCGATTATGCCTCCACTTTGCTCCGTGGTTAGTCAATATAGGAAGTCGATAAATATCGAACCGTACTTTCCGATGATACCAAGTTAAAACTTTCATATATTATCTGGTTATTCGGAACCACCAGCTGTCCACTGTTAAAAGTGATTGTCCTACTTGATAATTGACTGAAGTTAGTGAATTCACCCAGGAATGGATCAGGAGAAAACATGAGGAATTAAGTGGAATTATAAGATTGTAACAATCATGACATCATTATGAGACTCCATTGGAAAATGATAAGTAGGGAGAAAATGGGGATTCTGACGCAGGTGCAAGATGGCCGCCAAAGTCAATGACCTCTGACGTCATCCAAGATGGCGGCCGGGGTCATTGACTTTTTTCTTTGAATCTAGAGCGCGCTCTAGTGGCAAATCTCTCTCTCTCTCTCTCTCTCTCTCTCTCTCTCTCTCTCTCTCTCTCTCTCTCTCTCTCTCTCTCTCTCAACTCGAATTTATCAATTAGACGAGCTTTAGCGAGGATTCAATTTGACATACTGAAAAAAATTGGTGTTCGTTTTTATGTTTTTTTTTTTTTATGTTTTTTTGTCGGTTCTCCACAGGTCAAACGGCTACAGCTATCAACTTCAAACTTTTTTTCGTGATGGTTCCTCATCTAACTTAGATCTGTATAGTTTTGTGGCATTATCGGGTGGTAACTTTTTTTTTATGAATTTTAGAAATTTCAAAAATCCCCATTAGAATAACCCGGAGGAAAATACTTGAAAAATCAAAATTTTTCAAGACCTCTCAAATTTTCGCCGAATATAAAGGAAACTATTAAGCACATTTTGAGAGATTTTTTGCATCAATCGGATGAGAAATAACGAAGAAAACGCATTTATATTGCATTTTCCCATCAATTTAGGCTATTACGGGAACCAATTAAATCTATAGCAACAAGTGTCAGCAATTAATTTGAAACGATTGAAATGAATGAAGAGGAAGGCCGTGACATAACTGATTCTCGTAAGGTTTTTGAACGTTCGGAGTGATCCAAGGTCTGTAGATGTAGATTGGGTTGACAAATTATTTTTCATTCTAGATTTCTATACCCCTAAGCTCGTCTAACAACGCGCATCCCGCGTTTTCCTAGTTATTTTAATACAAAATATTCTCCCCGTGCGATTCGAACGAGGGATGTTCGCATTATGAGTCTGGTATCTTAACCACTAGATCAATGGGCCAGTAAGAATTCTGTGTGTTATTATTGAATATAAGCTGAAGTATAGACCTATGACGTATGCGAAACAAGTCTATACATGTCAGCAAACAGTTCTAGTGCAGCTGCTAAAAGCCACCTTATAAGATGAGTGCTTATCTTGACAACGTTTTAAAATGTTAATTGATTCAAATGCGTGAATAATTTTCATCGATCCAATATTTCTATATTCGCTTGAATATTAACCGATAAAAAATAATTTCTCCACCCATTACAATTGATTTTTGAGAAATTCTACCTGATAAAATATTTTTCAAGAACTATTCCTTAAAATTCTCATTAATTTCAAACTTTGACTCTCAACCTATTCACTCAATTACTTTAGTTCATCTATTAGAACCAAACTGCTCCATTCTACCAATTAAAATGAGAAGTATGTATTTTATTCAAATGAATAATTTCCATCAATCCAATATTTTGATATTCGATTGATTATGACCGATAAAGAATAATCTCTTGACCCATATAATTTAATTTTCGAATTAATAATTTTTATCAATTCAATATTTTGATATTCAATCGATTATGATTGATGAAAAATAATCTCCTGACTCATTAAATTTAATTTTCGAAAAAATGATTTTCACCTAATCAAATATTTTTCAAATTCATTTTTCAATTTCTCAATAATTTTGAACTTTGACTCTCAACCTAATAACTTGATTGCTTCAGTTTATCTTTCAAATTCAAATTTTTCCATTCTACCAATCAAAACCAGAGGTATATATTTTACTTATCCAGCTGTGGTAATAAATTTAAAATTATTTTAGGAGCGGGTTGGGAAAATAAAACATGGAAGTAAACATGATGACACATTTATTTTTTACAAATCTCAAAATATATAATCGAGGTTTATAAAATTAATAAGGAGAATAGTTAGTTTTGATATGTTTATAGATGTAATGGCGTGAGTATAACCTTCTGCTGCTATGAAATGAATAATCTGGAATAATGGTTCATCATATCATCAATCTGAAATCATTGTTCACTATGAAATCAGTACTATAGAATAATTGTTTACCACATGAATAATCAAAGATAATATCTCAAAATATGAATAATCTAAGTAAAAGAGAGCATGATACTATGATTTAAGAAATAGTGCATTGTTTCGAGATGTGAAGTAGGAGTGGGTTAAAATAATTACAACAAAGTCAGCCAGAAACCTAATTTGAAGAAAAGAACTCGAGAGGTGAATGTTAAATTTTGAAATCGCCATGTGCATATAAAAGTGGATACCAAACACTTGAGATATAACGTTTACTCCAGTATGAAGAGTCCCCGCATAGATGAGACGATTAACAAAATGTACGACCTTTTTAGAATGAACATCTACTAGGTTAATGTCAAATAAGTTGAAACTTTCAGAAGCGGAGGAAGCATATTCACCCGTTTTTCATCGACAACATGGATGCGCTTACAAATATTTTCCATGGTTTTGACGAGAACTGTATTGATCATAGGTTTGAAAAAATCTTTCTAGAAAGTAGACACCAAGTTTGAAATATTCTGCAATCAATATTTTGAGAAAAAAGTCAAGATTCTTATAACATAACCATCGGCCATTTGATATTTTCCATAATCATTCTGAATTTTTAGTGTCAGTAATCATTCTGATTTTTCAGTGTTATGATCTATTTCTCACATGTCGATTTTTAAATATACTTCAATGAATAATTTGTTCAAGTTTCGAATAATTTTCAGAATTGAATTTTCTATTCTTCAATGAAATTTTATTTTGAAAAATCCTCATTAATCCATTCTATCATAGTCGAGTTCTATTTCAGGCATCCATCAATTCATATTTTTCCAATCGATTTTAATTAGACGAGCTTTAGCGAGGATTCAATTTGACATACTGAAAAAAATTGGTGTTCGTTTTTATGTTTTTTTTTTTTTTTTTTTTTTTTTTTTGTTTTTATGTTTTTTTGTCGGTTCTCCACAGGTCAAACGGCTACAGCTATCAACTTCAAACTTTTTTTCGTCATGGTTCCTCATCTAACTTAGATCTGTATAGTTTTGTGGCATTATCGGGTGGTAACTTTTTTTTTTATGAATTTTAGAAATTTCAAAAATCCCCATTAGAATAACCCGGAGGAAAATACTTGAAAAATCAAAATTTTTCAAGACCTCTCAAATTTTTGCCGAATATAAAGGAAACTATTAAGCACATTTTGAGAGATTTTTCGCATCAATCGGATGAGAAATAACGAAGAAAACGCATTTATAAAGCATTTCCCATCAATTTAGGCTATTACGGGAACCAATTAAATCTATAGCAACAAGTGTCACCAATTAATTCAAAACGATTGAAATGAATGAAGAGGAAGGCCGTGACATAACTGATTCTCGTAAGGTTTTTGAACGTTTGGAGTGATCCAAGGTCTGTAGATGTAGATTGGGTTGACAAATTATTTTTCATTCTAGATTTCTATACCCCTAAGCTCGTCTAACAACGCGCATCCCGCGTTTTCCTAGTATATTTCAACATTTATATATTTATCAACTCCCAATGTAAAAATATTATCAACTGTTCACCTCATAATAGAATTCAATCCATTTCAATCTTACATTTTTCAATCGATACATTTCAATTATTTTCTGATGGATGCTGATTCTCATATTTTTTCTAACCTTTTGAAATTATCTGGGTATTCAAATTGATTCATTCCAACGTTTATATATTTTTTCTAACTTCCACTTTGAAAATATTATCTACTAATATTTCTTTCTATCCTAATACAATTCCTATTTTACTGATAATAGTCGCTAACTACACACAAATATAAATTATCCGACATTTATTTTCATGATCTTCATCATTCAGATGAATCGTTTTTTCAATTGCAGACTTATGATCTCACGAGAATTTCATCAAAAAATTCAAACTATTCCACCATATACATAGAACAATTTCTCAATTCAAAAATGAAATGAAGTGTAACTGTTGCTAAGAAATTAATAATTATTGATCGAATAGGTTTACTGCAATTGAAATGAATCTTCTCATTTTAAACTTTCACTCATTCATTATAGTTTTCAATCCAGGGTATCCATCTCAATTAGTAACGACAAACATGTTCCAATTAGCTTATTAGGATAATAGATTCCAGCGTCGAATATAGTATTATATTACACTTAATCATATAGAAATTATTTTAAAAATCAATCTCATTCGAGCTCGGAATAAAAGTCTTTATGAGTAAGAAACATGATTATCACTGATGCATAACATTCCAAAAATGCAGACATAGCTAAATAGAATGATGAATAAATAAATCATGTTCAATAAAGTTTGAATATGTCGATATAAATTAAACCTACTAGTTTACCTTTAATATAGTTATACCTTGTATAAGAACTGATAGTTGAATGATATTTCTAGAATATCAATCAGTTGAGTATCATATCAGGAAATTTTGATTGGATGTTACTGATAGAGAGCTGTTACTGATGCGTAGTGATTTCAGAACTAAATTTCTACTCTCATGACGTGGATAATTTTTAATTAGCACCATGAAATAATCAACTGCTCATCCCACCTTCCAGAATCTGAAATATCTCTTCATTCAATGCTTTCACTTATTCAATATTTTTATTAATTTGAATATAATTCCCATTTCACTGATATTGAAAGAGCAATCAAGGTAATGATTTTCAAAATAATATGCTTCTGAATGTATGTCGACTGTATTAGGATTGGAAGTAATGATGGCATACAATATTCAGAACACTTGTCTTGTACTAACACGTTTGATTTGAACCGAGTAAACCTGAGCTTGCATTTCATTATAATAACAAATAGAAAGAGCTGACACTATGAAACCAATAAAACGGATGCTGTATTGGCATAATAGCAACTCGTTATAGGTAGCTAGTGCAAGAACTTGTGTTATGAACTCTAATGTTCAGTATGTGATGATAAAATATAGTCGAATACATAATAATATTTGATATTTTCAAATTGAATCACTTCATAACATTGAGAGAAACAGAAAAACTAGCTTCCATCTGTTATCGTATCGGTTAGTACGCAACTATATTCAGTGTGCATTCGAGTTTGATGATGTCTGCTTGATTCATTTCCTAGGTTAAACTCCTCAGAAATAATCGAGTTGATAATTTTCAATAATATGCTCTCATAAATTATCACATGCAAATTCAATTTCGTTATTCTGTATTCATTTATATCAGGTCTAACGACGTACTGTAATGATAACTTGGAAATATTCTTCGTGATCAATCTAATTTTCCTTAATCGTGGCTTATAGAATACATTCATTCATTCACTTATTTTCATTTTTCTACGCGTTAATTTCGAAATAACTATTGACCCGTAGGAATATTTCAATCCTGCAGACAATTCAACCTGTTTCACGTAAAGGGTAGCATTCAAAATTCAAATTTAAATATTTTTTTCATCATTAATATATTCTATTAGATATTCCTGATAGAAAATTATCTCTTCACTCATTAGAATCGATTCTTCCAAACTTTTATCCGGTCAATACATTCTATCTTAAATGTTCATTAATTTCAAATTTTATTTGAAACTGTTGGGAAGTACATTTTTGACACCTAATTTCACGCCTATCAAAGAATTTCTATTCTCAATTTCAAAATTTTCTGTGATAATTGATTTTATCAATCTGATATTTTTATATTCGAATCAAAGAATTTCTACTCTCAATTTCAGAATGAATCTGAATCTGTTTGAGAAATGAAGATTTGTAAATCTTGAAATTCAACGTTCATTCTAGTTGGAGAGCTCAGCGTATAGATGGGACGATTTACAAGAAATACAGCCTATATTTTTGAATGAACACCTACTAGATCATTGCTGAAAATTCTGAAACTTTCAGAAGCAGGGGAAGCATATTCACCCGTTTCATATCTACAACGTTGATGCGCTTACACATATATTCCATGATTTTGACTATGACCGCATTATTCATAGGCTTGAATAAATCTTTCTCAAGAGTAGACACCAAAATTAAAATAGTCCGTAATCAAAAATTTGAAAATTATCCAATAAAACGTAATCATTACTCATCTAATATTTTCTTCAATCATTCTGATTTTTTGGTGTCGTGATATAATGAGATGCATCTATTCCCTAGATGCTAATTTTTAATATTCCATAATGAATAATTTTCTCAAGTTTCAAATAATTTTCAAATTTCATTTTCTATTATTCAATGAAATTCGATTCCGAAAGGAAAACAACTCATCACATAGCTAATTTTCAATCAGCACTATGAAATAAAGTACTGCTCATCTCACTCCCAGAATCTGAAATATATTTTCATTCAATGATTTCACTTATTCAATATTTTTTTCAATCTGAATATAATTCCCATTTCACTGATATAAAAAAATTCAGCAATTGAGGTAACTAGTCAAACGCGAAATATGCGTTGTAAGATGAGCGAGATATCTCAATAAGGTATAAAAGTCCTTGAAATAGTTTTACCCTTGCTACTTTATCGACTTTGGTATTCTACACACCTTGAGATCTGAATAAGCTATAAAAGTCGTTTAAGTAGTTCTAGTCTTGCCACTTCATTGACTCTGATATTCTACACACCTTGACAGATATAAAAAATACTTCATTGTTGGTCAACTCTTGAATCTAGAAAGCAGTGAATCTCGACAACTTTTTAATTCTGTCATAATTTTTATGATATATTTTATGAATATTATCAGTCATTTTATTTTTTTTCTCCAAAACGACTGATCAGAATTGCTTAAAAAATCGTAATAATGTGTAAAATCCATGTATACACATTTAGAGAAAATTTCAACCCATTTTGAGAGATTTTATCTTTCAACATTTTCCGCCCAGCCAAATCTTATGGGGTTTTTAGAAACTTTGAGATGATGATTCTCAAAATCGGTCCGACCGATTCATCCCAAAATCTATACAGTTCTAAGTTGGATGAGTTTGCGTGTACAAAAAAAGTTTCATGTTGATCAGTCAACCCTTGCGACCTGTGGAGTGCTTACAAACAAAAAAAAAAAAAAAAAACACACAGACAAAGCCCTATAAGAGTGGGATGGAGACTTTGCTACGCTCATCAATAATTCTCCAAATATGCTATCAAATTCATGTCAACTATATTAGGATTGAAAGTTAAGATGACATACAATATTCAAAACACTTGACCTATACTGGCAGGTCTGAATACTGCCGAGTAAACCTGAGGTTGCGTTTTCTATATCGGATGCTGTAAGCCTACCAACATTTTCAAAAACATGATATCAACTCGATATGGGTAGCTATAGTGTTAGAACTTGTGTTATGAAGTCTGATGTTCAGAATACGATGGTAAAATATGGTCGAATACATAATAATATTCGATATTTTCAAATTAAACCACTTCATAACATTGAGAGAAACAGAAAAACTGGCTTCCATCTGTTATCGTATCAGTTGATACGCAACTATATTGAGTCTGCATTCAAGTTTGATGATGTCTGCTTGATTCATTTCCCAGGTTGAACTTCTTTGAAATAATCGAGTTTGTAATTTTCAATAATATGCTTTCATAAATTATCAAATGAGAATTTAATTTCGTTACATGTTATTCATCAGGTTTAATCTCAAAATGAAATTTCATTCCAAGTATTTATAAATTTGATATTCCTCGTGATCGATTTCACATCAATAGAGAATATTCTCCGACTCATTGAACCATTTTTATTTTAATCTGGAAATATCTTCTCAATTGAAGCTTTCACGTTATCAATATTTTTTTGATCCGAATTTAATTCTTATTCTACTGATAATAATTCCACTGATGACTATACCTTCACACTAATATAATCATCCAACATTCATTTTCATTATCCGCATAATTCATATGAATTGTTTCTCAATTATGGACTTCTAATCTCATGAGAATTCTATCAACAAATTCAACCCATTTCAGATATCTGTGGAATAATTTTTCAATCCATACATTTTGTATAATCCAATAATAACTGTAACTACGAAATTAATCATTTTTGATCGAATAGATTTACTTTAATCAGATAAATCTATTTATATCAGTTATTTTTAATCAAATATTCTATAATAAATCATTTAGGAATATATTTTTCATTCTCATGATGACATTTCATTCCAAGTATTTACCAATTTGATATTTCTCTTGATCGATTCAATTTCATCAATGAAAAATATTTTTGGAAACTTTCAATATGAGAAAATTATCAATAGTTCACATCATAATAAATTTGATCTACCTTCACATTTTAACTATCAAATTCTCATTTTTCCATCGATAATTGATGTGATAAATTGATAATCTGACGAATGATGATTCTCAACAGAACGTAACTGGAATGTTGACGTATTATCAAATATAAATTTTGAAAAATATTCAATCTCATTGAAACATTTTGAAATTATATAGATCAATGAAAACTCGAGCCTTGAACGTGATGTGATTACAAATCTCATACCAATAAAACAACTTAAATCTGATTTCTTCGAAAATATGAGTAATTGATTTTTATACCATGAAGTATCAGTGAAGGAATGTATAGATACCATGAATATCAAAATCAAACCGAATGTAATCAAAATTTTGATGGAGTTTCATATACCTCTACTGTATTTCATATAATTCGCTTGGACATTTTTTTAAGAGACTTGAAATTTTAGAATCTGAACACTTTCGAATACTTGAATCAAGTAGGCATACCCTCAATGAGTGCATGATGAGATTCAATTGTATGTATCATTTATAAAACCAGCACCTCGCCGTATAACAATTTGTCTCTTCTTTTCAACGATAGTTTAGGACATGCCAATTTTCTAAAACATGTCTTAAAATTGGTCACTTTTGTTCTAGTTTCAGGCGATAACTTATGATTCCCATTCAATGTATTGATAACACATTCTATAACAGTCTTTATCACTTCGGGAGGTGCAGTCTGGAGAATAACTCTCTGTAGCTTGGGACTCGCACTATTTAATACGCCAAGTGTGGTATACGCTGCGCTAGAAGACAATCACAATGAATCGATTGAGATCTAATCAACACATGTTACACGTAAAAAGTGAGAGAGAAAGAAAGAGAGAGAGAGAAAGATATATATATATATATATATATATATATATATATATATATATATATATATATATATATATATATATATATATATATATATATATATATATATATATATATATATATATATATATATATATATATATATATATATATATATATATATATATATATATATATATATATAGAGAGAGAGAGAGAGATTCAAATGAAAATTGGACTTGGAAAAAAAAAAGAGGGAAATTTGAAATTAATTGATTCGAGAATTCGCTAATTGAGCGCACCAACATCGAGTTCGAGATTTTGCCACTAGAGCGCGCTCTCGATTTGAATGAAAATTCAAAATGGGACTCGATAAAAAAAAAGAGGGAAATTTGAAATTAAAAATGGCGTGGGAATTCAAAATGGCGTCATGTCGTCCATATTGGATGCCACCATCTTGGATAAGGTCCGCCATCTTGGATGAGAGCCGCCATCTTGGATGACGCCATCTTCGATGACGTCGAAAGTCAATGACCCCGGCCGCCATCTTGGATGACGTCAGAGGTCATTGACTTTGGCGGCCATCTTGCACCTGCGCCAGAACCCCCATTTTCTCCCTACTATGATATATTGGTATTGTTCAAATTTTGTCCAATTGAATGGTCATATGTCATACAAATTAAGTGATTATTCCAACTATGCATCAATCACGATATTATCTGATGGATGATTATTTTATGATAAAATAATATGAACAGAAGTCCCACAATCATATCAATTTTGTGAGTAGATGCATCAGAATGTAGGATACAACAGCACGAATGTCTCCCGAAATTTTTTTTGTCTCCAGATAGATGTCGATGGCTGCCTACATGATTCTCACTCTGCTCATAGCTGCAGATGTTTCCACCGTGATGAATGAAGATGGAATTGTTATTTCTGGTGGAACTGCCTATGCCAGAGCAAGAACCGTTACATGGAAAAGAGATGTAACTGAATCAATGAGAAGAGGAAGAACTCGTAGTGATATTCAAGAAACAGATGTGAATGAACCGATCGGAGTGATTATTGGCAGGAATAGTTGGGAAACACCTGGTTTCACTGGATCAACGCCAGGAAGAACCCGTCCCTATTTTTGGTCAACCAGTGTGTATGGACCAATGCGAGAAACCACTGGCACCGGTATTTGGACAAATGGAGTGAATGGGCCAAAGACAGGGAGTACCAACACCGGTATTCGGTCAACTGGTATTAATGGACCCACAAGAAGGGGCACCGTCACCGTTGTCCGGTCAACTAATGTGGATGGACCGATTAAAGAGAGTACTGGTAACCGTTATTTTGAAATACCTGGTGTCTCTGGATCAACTACATTGAGAATCCGTCCCCTTATTTGGTCAACTGGTGTGTATGAACCGATGGGGGATACAACTAGCACCGCAATTTGGACGAGTGATATGGATGGATCCATGAGGAGGAATACCAGCAACGACATATGGTCGGATGGTGGTACTGGACCAATGGGAGGCAGGACTGGCAGTCGTGCAGAGTCCACCTGTGTAACTGGACCGATGGGAGGCAGAACTGACAGTGGCGTTAAGTCCACCTGTATTACTGGACTGATGGGAAGAAGGTCTCACAGTGGCGGTGAGTCTAACTGTATTGATGGGCCGATGGAAAGCAGGACTGGCATAGACGGAAAGTCCGAATATATTACTGGACCAATGGGAGGCAGGACTGACAGTGGCAATGAGTCCACCTGTATTACTGGACCTATGGAAGGCATGACTGACAGTGGCGATGAGTCCACCTGTGTGACTGGACTGATGGGAGGCAGGACTGAGAGTGGCGATGAGTCCACCTGTATTACTGGACTGATGGAAGGCAGGACTGACAGTGGCGATGAGTCCACCTGTATTACTGCACCAATGGGAGGCAGGACTGACAGTGGCAATGAGTCCACCTGTATTACTGGACCTATGGAAGGCATGACTGACAGTGGCAATGAGTCCACCTGTATTATTGGACCGATGGGAGGCAGGACAGGCAGTGACGATGAATCCACCTGTATTGATGGTATGATGGGAGGCAGGACTGACAGTGGTGTTGAGTCGACCTATTTCACTGGACTGATGGGAGGCAGGAATGGCAGTGGCAAAGAGTCTTCCTGTATTACTGGACTGATGGGAGGCAGGACTGATAGTGGCGTTCAGTCCACCTTTATGACTGGACCAATGGGAGGCAGGACTGATAGTGGCGTTCAGTCCACCTGCATAACTGGACCGATGGGAGGCAGGACTGATAGTGGCGTTCAGTCCACCTGTATTACTGCAATGATGGGAGGCAGGACTGATAGTGGCGTTGAGTCCACCTGTATAACTGGACCGATGGGAGGCAGGACTGATAGTGGCGTTGAGTCCACCTGTATTACTGAACTGATGGGAGGCAGAACTGGCAGTGGCAAAGAGTCTTCCTGTATTACTGGAATGATGAGAGGCAGGACTGATAGTGGCGTTGAGTCCACCTGTATTACTGGACCGATGGGAGGCAGGACTGATAGTGGCGTTGAGTCCACCTGTATTACTGGACCGATGGGAGGCAGGACTGATAGTGGCGTTGAGTCCACCTGTATTACTGGAATGATGGGAGGCAGGACTGGCAGTGGCAAACAGTCTTCCTGTATTACTGGAATGATGAGAGGCAGGACTGATAGTGGCGTTGAGTCCACCTGTATTACTGGACCGATGGGAGGCAGGACTGATAGTGGCGTTGAGTCCACCTGTATTACTGGACCGATGGGAGGCAGGACTGATAGTGGCGTTGAGTCCACCTGTATTACTGGACCGATGGGAGGCAGAACTGATAGTGGCGTTGAGTCCACCTGTATGACTGGACTGATGGGAGGCAGGACTGGCAGTGGCGTTGAGTCCATCTGTATGACTGGACCGATGGGAGGCAGGACTGATAGTGGCGTTGAGTCCACCTGTATGACTGGACTGATGGGAGGCAGGACTGGCAGTGGCGTTGAGTCCACCTGTATGACTGGACCGATGGGAGGCAGGACTGATAGTGGCGTTGAGTCCACCTGTATGACTGGACTGATGGGAGGCAGGACTGATAGTGGCGTTGAGTCCACCTGTATGACTGGACCGATGGGAGGCAGGACTGATAGTGGCGTTGAGTCCACCTGTATTACTGGAATGATGGGAGGCAGGACTGATAGTGGCGTTCAGTCTACCTGTATCACTGGAATGATGGGAGGCAGAACTGACAGTGGCGATGAATCCACCTGTATTGATGGTATGATGGGAGGCAGGACTGACAGTGTTGTTGAGTCGACCTATTTCACTGGACTGATGGGAGGCAGGACTGATAGTGGCGTTCAGTCCACCTGTATTACTGGACTGATGGGAGGCAGGACTGATAGTGGCGTTGAGTCCACCTGTATTACTGGATTGATGGGAGGCAGGACTGATAGTGGCGTTCAGTCCACCTGTATTACTGGACCGATGGGAGCCAGGACTGATAGTGGCGTTCAGTCCACCTGTATTATTGGAATGATGGGAGGCAGGACTGATAGTGGCGTTGAGTCCACCTGTATGACTGTAATGATGGGAGGCAGGACTGATAGTGGCGTTCAGTCCACCTGTATTAATGGACCGATGGGAGTCAGGACTGATAGTGGCGTTCAGTCCACCTGTATTACTGGACCGATGGGAGGCAAGACTGATAGTGGCGTTGAGTCCACCTGTATGACTGGACCGATGGGAGGCAGGACTGATAGTGGCGTTGAGTCCACCTGTATGACTGGACCGATGGGTGGCAGGACTGATAGTGGCGTTCAGTCCACCTGTATTACTGTAATGATGGGAGGCAGGACTGATAGTGGCGTTGAGTCCACCTGTATGACTGGACCGATGGGAGGCAGGACTGATAGTGGCGTTGAGTCCACCTGTATTACTGGACCGATGGGAGGCAGGACTGATAGTGGCGTTGAGTCCACCTGTATGACTGGACCGATGGGAGGCAGGACTGATAGTGGCGTTGAGTCCACCTGTATGACTGGACCGATGGGAGGCAGGACTGATAGTGGCGTTCAGTCCACCTGTATGACTGGACCGATGGGAGGCAGGACTGATAGTGGCGTTGAGTCCACCTGTATTACTGGACTGATGGGAGGCAGGACTGATAGTGGCGTTGAGTCCACCTGTATTACTGGACCGATGGGAGGCAGGACTGATAGTGGCGTTGAGTCCACCTGTATTACTGGACCGATGGGTGGCAGGACTGATAGTGGCGTTGAGTCCACCTGTATGACTGGAATGATGGGAGGCAGGACTGATAGTGGCGTTGAGTCCACCTGTATTACTGGACCGATGAGAGGCAGGACTGATAGTGGCGTTGAGTCCACCTGTATTACTGGACCGATGGGTGGCAGGACTGATAGTGGCGTTGAGTCCACCTGTATGACTGGACCGATGAGAGGCAGGACTGATAGTGGCGTTGAGTCCACCTGTATGACTGGACCGATGAGAGGCAGGACTGATAGTGGCGTTGAGTCCACCTGTATGACTGGAATGATGGGAGGCAGGACTGATAGTGGCGTTGAGTCCACCTGTATTACTGGACCGATGGGAGGCAGGACTGATAGTGGCGTTGAGTCCACCTGTATTACTGGACCGATGAGAGGCAGGACTGATAGTGGCGTTGAGTCCACCTGTATGACTGGACCGATGAGAGGCAGGACTGATAGTGGCGTTGAGTCCACCTGTATTACTGGACCGATGGGTGGCAGGACTGATAGTGGCGTTGAGTCCACCTGTATGACTGCAATGATGGGAGGCAGGACTGATAGTGGCGTTGAGTCCACCTGTATTACTGGACTGATGGGAGGCAGGACTGATAGTGGCGTTGAGTCCACCTGTATTACTGCAATGATGGGAGGCAGGACTGATAGTGGCGTTGAGTCCACCTGTATTACTGTAATGATTGGAGGCAGGACTGATAGTGGCGTTGAGTCCACCTGTATTACTGGACCGATGGGAGGCAGGACTGATAGTGGCGTTGAGTCCACCTGTATTACTGGACTAATGGGAGGCAGGACTGATAGTGGCGTTCAGTCCACCTGTATTACTGGACCGATGGGAGGCAGGACTGATAGTGGCGTTGAGTCCACCTGTATTAGTGCAATGATGGGAGGCAGGACTGATAGTGGCGTTGAGTCCACCCGTATTACTGGACTAATGGGAGGCAGGACTGATAGTGGCGTTCAGTCCACCTGTATGACTGCAATGATGGGAGGCAGGACTGATAGTGGCGTTGAGTCCACCTGTATGACTGCAATGATGGGAGGCAGGACTGATAGTGGCGTTGAGTCCACCTGTATTACTGGACCGATGGGAGGCAGGACTGATAGTGGCGTTGAGTCCACCTGTATTAGTGCAATGATGGGTGGCAGGACTGATAGTGGCGTTCAGTCCACCTGTATTACTGGACCGATGGGTGGCAGGACTGATAGTGGCGTTGAGTCCACCTGTATGACTGGACCGATGAGAGGCAGGACTGATAGTGGCGTTGAGTCCACCTGTATTACTGGACCGATGGGAGGCAGGACTGATAGTGGCGTTGAGTCCACCTGTATTACTGGACCGATGGGAGGCAGAACTGATAGTGACGTTGAGTCCACCTGTATTACTGGACCGATGGGAGGCAGGACTGATAGTGGCGTTGAGTCCACCTGTATTAC
The DNA here is from genome assembly GCA_964007535.1 of Brachyptera risi. Lineage (NCBI taxonomy): Eukaryota > Metazoa > Arthropoda > Insecta > Plecoptera > Taeniopterygidae > Brachyptera > Brachyptera risi. Next base: position 793,754 of record OZ023335.1, on the reverse strand, counting down.
TGTAATGATGGGTGGCAGGACTGATAGTGGCGTTGAGTCCACCTGTATGACTGGACCGATGGGAGGCAGGACTGATAGTGGCGTTGAGTCCACCTGTATGACTGGACCGATGGGTGGCAGGACTGATAGTGGCGTTGAGTCCACCTGTATGACTGGACTGATGGGTGGCAGGACTGATAGTGGCGTTGAGTCCACCTGTATGACTGGACCGATGGGAGGCTGGACTGATAGTGGCGTTGAGTCCACCTGTATTACTGGACCGATGGGTGGCAGGACTGATAGTGGCGTTGAGTCCACCTGTATTACTGGACCGATGGGTGGCAGGACTGATAGTGGCGTTGAGTCCACCTGTATTACTGGAATGATGGGAGCACGGTCCTGAATCTTCCATATCACAAACGATACCAACATTTTTTTCACGATCGAGCTACCTGCACTTTAAATATCGTTGAATAACTTTTCCTACTGGGCAACAGAATGCGCGAACTGTATCTTTATTTACGTTGTTACCATGACAACCACTCAACTGTGGCAAAATTCAAGAAAATGGCTGGTGTTTTTTCAGTGGCGTGTGTTGAAATATTTCAAATCACATTTATTTATCGAGCATGAGAAGAAGAGAATTCAGCTGTGTAGCTGAATACTACAATAACCATCTACAAACATGAAGTAAGTATAGTTTCATGTCCTATAAGTGATATTAGATCTTGAATATTCCATTCAGAATAGGCCTAGGCTAGGCCTAGTCGATTATTTCCTAGTTTGTTCTCAATCTAATTCATGAACACATGCATTGTATTTGTAGTGTTACAAAACTAGCTACAAACTTAGTGACATAGGCCCAGGCCCACTTTTTAAGTTTGTGAATAAGTAAACTATATAGGCCTAGTTTACCAGTAGTGTCCGGCTATCAGCGTTATGTTCATCATGTACATCATAACGTTATGATGAAATTCAAAGGACCTAATTTGAGTTACTCGTTTAAGCTTTATGAATAGCATCATTATCAGGCCTAGGCCTATAATTCATCTTATAGTCCTAGCAGGTCCGAGTCTTTTTGCGATAGGCCTATGGCCTTGATTCTACCCAATATCATAATGTCAACACACACTAGGCCTACAATCATCAACAAAATAATTATATAATACCGGTAGGCCCCTACAAACTCAATTCCCCTACTTTTGTATATGCCATGATTGTGTTCTCAATGTAAAATGCTCAGTGCTCACTTTAAAATTGGTCTTTTAGCTTTTAGTGGGAGCAATTTTCTGTATTTTTCGAGAAAGAGGAATACAGTGATACATGCCCACGTATCTGTATGGCATGCTTTTGGCAAGATTGATTATTTAATATCAAATGATAGCCTAGCTGTGATAATTGTAAAACTCTATCCCTCGGGGAAGCAATAAGAACACCATTCTCTAGCATGAAGTAGAAATAGTTAGGCCTACAGAGTGGCTCACTTCTCTTAATATTGATTGGTAGATATTGATATTGTTATAATGTTATAACATCAAATAATATTGATTAATAGTGTATTGTGGACCCTATTTGTATTTTATTAATTTTTTTGCCCTCAGATTGTCTCTCAGATGCTTCGACCGGATTGAAATCGCTTGGGTTTTCTGTGGCCTCTTGTCTACACGCCTTCGGAACTTCTCTCCCAATGCAGATACTAGCTAGCTGAGACCTGATTTCGATAATTCAAGTTCGAGCCACACAAATGATAGGCCTATAAAGACGCGAGACAAGAAAAGATGCGATTGAAATGTGTGGCGAGTGCGCGTAGATACGAACTTTTGAAAATAGTCGTACTTCACAAACTCTGTAGGAATTTCTTCAGTTCTGGCTTTTAATTCCCTAAGGCTTTGCCTGAGACCTAGTGAGGTGCATCTCTCATTTGATATTATATATATGGATGCCGGGCATTGAATGTGAAATCAGTCAATTCACCTTGCTAGATTTGAATATTTTATTTAGGTAAATTTTGCAGAACACTTCCATTAGCGGATGTTTAAATGGCTTTGCAATAGTAGGCCTAATGCCTAGCTGTGCATGCCTGAATGAGAGCTTTCATGGTTTACATCACAATATAAATAATAGTATTGTCGTGACCTAGCATACCAGCTTATCCCAGTGTTGACTGAATTATATGTTTTCATATATTTTTTGCATTATATTAAATATATATCAGTGTTTGCAAAATCATCCTTCCTGATGGAATTGTCCTAATAAATGGTGTCTTGGAGCATAACTGGTTTACACATCACTCTAATATGTGAGCAACTGTTCCAGCAATAATTTGCTGTGGTCAAAGTGTCATGTTACAAGTCAGAATGTAAAATTTAGGTACCGCTATGTTTAATTCAATAAACATGTGTATTATTGACCAACATTTGAAACTGTTCCGTATTATTTCTTTAGGAGCTCCTCAAAATCCTATAGGCTTCCTTATTTTGGTGAGTTGGTATTTTTTAATTGAGTAATAAATATTGGTATTTATTGTATTTTATATATTGATTAATAGTATCACATAATTATCATGTTTCAATTCGATGCTATTTACCTAATATCTAATAACACCAACAAATTAGAATGAATAGGTAGTCAGCTACATCTGGACTTGCTGGAGTTTATTATTTTATACAATTTTATGTGGTTGTATTTTTATAAATGGCTTATTGTAATAGATAATACTTTTCATTGAATAATATTCTCAAAAGTCATGTACTAATTGAATAGAATGAGTGGTGGATAGTAAGAATGAAAATGGAAATGAAAAATCATTTCAGAAATTCTCTCCCCCTTCCCATTTTGCCGCCAAATGAAGGTTTAGTTCCCCTACTGAACCAGAGATGGCGCCACAGAAGCAGACATGACGGTAAAACAGTTTTCCAAAACGTTAGTCATTTTGCTCGCCAGGGAGTCGCGGGTCTTATTACGAAGTAATATATATAAAGGTCTTTGGTGTAGGCGATCGCTCAACAGTCTAA